>JBBPDJ010000004.1:3906417-3924059 GCA_037974625.1 Cucumis cinereus
CTAACTAGTCAATGGGGTTACATCTAGTGGTTACTATTTCGTGGTCCAGTCTTATGCAAACTCATTGCATAGGATACATCCACACGTGTGTCACCTACACAAACACGTTGGATCATTGTGTTTGTATCAAATACAAAATGGGTCGTATCTATAGTGTTACCAAGATAAGGTACCCAACCATATCTCTATACTATAAACCATTTAAATTGTATCTTGAACATTAATCTCTGCATGTCTCCACATACAGTTCAAGACTCATAAAACAACTTAGGATGTTATGTTATTGGATTTGGGTTGATTAGACAAAAATAATCAATAACTATTTATTGAAATTGAAATAATAACTCTTTATTAATAACGGTCAACGGATTACATTCACTATCTACGAGTTTTTGGACATAAAACCCAACATTTATATGTGTTGTTTTGTCTTTTAAGCGGTCGCACACTACCAGGGGTAGCTACTAGCTACAACTTTAGATTTTGTATTGGAGAAAAACTGGAAATTGTGCTTGAGTTTGTATTGTATTAGAAAGATCCATACATTTTGTATTCGAAAAACTGGAAACTGTGCTTGAGTTGTATTAGTTATGGGTTGAAACTCAAACATATAAAGTAGATTTTGTATTGTATTAGAAAAACTTAAAGTTACGGCTGAACTTTTATATGTTAATTAACTTTATATATTAGTTATGGGTTGAAACTGTGCTTCGATTTGTATATGGTTGATTTAGTTATGGTTTGTTTTCTTGTTTAGGATACTTTATGGCTTGAAAAATAAAGTTTAGATTTTGTTATGGCTTGAAATTATTTGTTGAAATTGTGCTTCGATTTTATTGTTTTATAGGTACAATTACAACACAATGAGTAATGAATCCAATGATGATGTTTTTTAAATGCCTTCTTTTCCACAACAACCAGCTTAAAGTGATGAGGCAGTTTCCACCTCTACGAAGAAGAAAAAGAGGAGAAATTTATCTATGGTATGAGATCACTTTACTAAATGGTCTGAATATAGTGATGATGATCCACATCCTAAATGTAATTTACTATGGTATGGTGTATGCATGTCATCCTAGAAGGTATGGAAATTCAACCATGAAAATGCATATAGAAAACTATTGTAGAAAAAATCTTTATCAGATTAAGAAGAATAATTTAGATGTAACACAAACTAAGTTGGTCTTTAAGAACAAGGGGGGTACGAGAGATACTTCACGTTCATCCGTATCTTATAAGATGTTTACTATTTAGAGTGCTCGACAACTAATTGCTAAGATGATTGTTATTGATGAGTTGCCATTTAAATTCGTAGAGAAGCAGAGATTTAAGAGATTTGTGAATGGGACTTTGTCGTTGATAGAACCAAATATTGTTCTTCCTTCTCGAAAAACAATTGCTAGAGATATTTTGGGAATATATGATAGCTTGAAAGAGAAGATAAAAGAAATGTTTGTGGATCAAGGATATAGGGTGTCACTCACAACTGATACTTGGACATCAATTCAAAATATGATTTTTTTTTTGTTTTGACTGCACACTATATTGATAAAAATTGAAAGTTACAAAAGAGAATTCTTAATTTCACTCAAATTGATAAAAATAGAGGGGAGACAATAGGAAAGGAGATTGAAAAATGTCTAAAACAGTGGGGTATTGAAAAGATTATGACATTGACAGTTGATAATGCTTCATCAATCGATACTGCAATTACTTACCTAAAGAAGCGTTTTAAGCGTAGGTTGGTATTAGATGGTGAGTTCTTGCATGCTCGATGTTGTGCACATATATTGAACCTAATTGTATGCGATGGCCTAAAAGATGTGAATGATTCATTGGTTCGAATTTGAAATGCCATGAGGTTTGTTAGAGCTTTTTCTTCTCGACTTGCTACATTTAAAAAGTGCATTGAAGAGGAGAACATAGAAAGCAAAAGTATGTTGTGCCTAGATGTTCCAACTAGATAGAAATTTACTTACTTGATGCTTGAGGCAGCTGTAAAATTTGAAAAACATTTGAGAGGCTAAAAGACTATGGCACTGTCTACATGAATGAGGAAGAAAGACCGACTACTAAGGATTGAGAAATTTCCAAGATTTGTACTAAATTCTTGTTTGTATTCTATGAGGTAACTGTTAAGCTTTCGGAGTCGCTCTAATTCTGTCTTCAATGAGAGTCGTACTGTTCAGAACCGTATTAAACAATATTCGACTGCAACTACTTCTAATGGCGTACTTTTGCATCAAATGACAATGAAAATGCAAGAAAGTTTGATAAGTATTGGGAAAAAAAGATAGAACAAATTTATTCTTGTATGTTGCCTTTGTTTTAGACCCTCGTTACAAGATGAAATCTCTTTTGTTTTGTCTAAATCAGTTATTTGATGTTGATGTGGCAAAAGCGATAGAAAGTAGGGTAGATGGTGTTTTGAGGGCATTGTTTAATGAATATAAGGATCAGTCAACTTTTTCATCTACAACTACAACTACAAGTACAAGTGCAAATAATTTGATAGTTTTTCGTCTTCGTTTGGAAGATATAGAGGAAGATGATTGGCAAGATGTGAATTCACAAGTTGATGTTTACTTATTAAAATCTCGTGTTAAGCGTGATGAAAACTTTGATATCTTAGAATGGTGTAAGGAGAATTCTTCTAGATACAAGGTTCTTAGCAAAATTGCACGAGACCTTTTAGCAATTTCGGTATCCACAGTTGCTTCTGAGTCTGCATTCAAAACTAGTGGGAGAATAATTGATCCTTTTTCATACCTCGTTATCTCCAACCTCAATTGAGACACTTTTATGTGCACATAATTGGTTGCGTTCAAAAGAAATTATTGATTTACGATAATAGTTGGAGGAAATTGTAGAAGAAGAGGAAGGTATGTGCTTATGTTAATACTTTTTAACATATTTATTTATATATTAATTATGGTAACAACTAACAATTTTTTTATTTTGTTCTTAGTCTTCGTAATGGGTTTGGAGAAGCAACAAAGGCTGGAGTAAGGGGAAGGAGAAAGTGAGTGATGTGAAAGAAAAATGAAAAAAATTTGTATGATACTATGTTTTGTTATTTGTGTTGTGTAATTTGTATTTGAATTTTCCATTTAGTGTAATAGGGGAGGAAGAACTCTATGTTATGGTTTGCATTTGAAATTTGTGTTGTGTAATGTGTATTTGAATTTTCTATGTAGGGGTGGAAGAACTCTACGTTATGGTTTTGTATTTAAAAATAGAACTCTATGTTGTGTAATAGGGGTGAAGAACTTTATGGTGATGGTTGTATGTTAGTAGTTGTGCATAGTTATTTTTATTGTAGTCATTTAATTGTATGTTAATAGTTATTTTTATTGTAGGTTGATGGCTTTAAATAATGGTAAAATAAATATGTAAAATAAAGAAAGAGAAAGAAAATGTGTCTAATAGACAAGAAGAAGAGGAAAGAAGAACCATTTAAAATCAAAGGAAATTAAACAACAAAGGAAAAAAAATTGTTGAAACCGCGAACCGAACTGTTTTAAAATGGTTCGATTCGATTCGGTTTTGTATATTGATTTTTAAAAAAAAATTGGCTCGATTCGATTTGACCCTCAAATTGAATCGAACCGAATAGTTTCCACCCTGAGTTCGCTAATTTTTTTCTCTCTTCAGAAATAAAAGAGTTGGACAAGGTAGAGGCTAACAACATTCCTCACCATCTGGTTCAGTTCATTGAAGCCTGTGATATTAACTTGATTTGAGATGTTAGAGAAGTAGGGAAGTAAGGAGCTTTTTTTCAGATCATTGAAGCCTGTGGAATTAATTTGATTTGAAACGTCAAAGAATTAGTGAAGGAGTTTTGCCCCATGAAAATTCTTTCCTATAAAACAAGAGGGATCATAGATCCACGTAAGCAATTGACCATTAAAAGATTGCTTAAAAACACCAATCCAGATCTGGTTTTGATGTTGGAAACCAAACAAGAGAAAATTGACATTAACCTTATCAAAGCACTATGGAGCTCGAAAGGAATTGGATGGATCTTTCTTGAAGCTCAGGGAAAATCAGAAGAAATGTTGACCATGTGGGATGAAAATAAATTTTATGTTATTAAAGTTTTGAAAGGGGGGCTTCTCGCTATCAGTCAAATGCAGAACATTGTGCAATAAGTTGTGTTAGGTAAACAATATTTATGAACCAACCGATTTCAAAGAGAGGAAATTCATTTGGTCGCAGCTACTTTCCCTCATTGGTTACTGTACAGAAGCTTGATGTTTGGGAGGGGATTTTAATATGACTAGATCAGGATGAGAGCGTTTTCAAGACGGTAGAATAACGTGTGGCATGAGGAAATTCAAAATCCATTGAAGAATCAAAACTCATTGAAGTTCCTTTATTGAATGGAAAATTTACATGGTCGAGAGACGGAAGAGTAGTTTTGAGGTCATTGCTTGACAGATTTTTGGTTTCTTCGGACTAGGACGAGGCTTTTGCAAACACACGAGTAACTCGCCAAGTAAGGATCTCCTCAGACCACATCCTTATTTTACTAGAAGGAGAGGCATTCAAATGGGGGTGTAACACTCTGAGTTTAGGAGGATGACATGAATGACCCGATATCACATTTGAATGAAAGGGATCTGAGAACATGAAAGTAAGGTTAAGAAAGGCTCAAAAGAATTGAAAGTTACTACCAACAAGGTGCACCTTCTTTTTTCAGTGACTCAATCATAGGAACTCCAAAGTTAAGTGTGCTTAGCTTGGAACAATTATATGTTGGGGGACCTCCTAAAAATTTTTCTATAAAGCATGTGAGTGAGGACAAAGCATGCTGAAACGACATGTGTTGGTTTGTGGGGACAACTTTCACTCTAATAAGCATTTAAAAGAAGCAAAGACGATGTTATCATCTAATAAGTATTTAAGAGAAGCAAAGACGATGTTGTCAGGTCGCAGGAGATGTAAGAGAATGTCAAAACCGTGAGTTGTCAAATTCAGATTTCGAATCTTGGGCTTGAGGCGTTATAGGGGGCCTTCTCCTTTTTGATTTTGCAACAGTTGGTTGCTACACAAGCATTGCTGCCAAATGATTGAAAATTCATTCATCTTGAGTACTCCTCAAGGTTGGATGGGCATTTAAAAGCCATTGCCTAGAAGAAAGAAAATATGATCAACCGAAAACGTCCATAGTGGATCACTTATGATTACTAACTAAGAAGTCGGATCTGCTAACTCTATATAAAAGGGAGGAAAGAGATTTAATTTAGAAAATTAAGTCGAATTGGTTGAAATTGTGGGACGAAAATACGAGTTTCTTCCATTGTTTTCTCGCAGCAAAAAAAAAAAGAAAAAAGAGAGAAGTCTGATTCTCAAGCTTGTTAATGATCAAGGAATCCCAACCACTTCATTCTCGGAAATTGAACATTTAATCCTTGATTTCTACAACAACCTCTACAAGAAATCTTCCAAGCAGGTGCTTTCCCTTCCACTTTTTATTGGTCAGTTGATTCCGTGGATCAAAATAAAAGGCTCATTTCAAAATTCAGTTTGTCGAAAATCAGGGAAGCATTAAAGTCAATGGGAAGAAACAAAGCCCCAGGTCCCAACAAATTCTCTGTAGAATTCTTTATCAAAATTTGAGATTTCCTCAAGGATAATCTCTCTAAATTATTCGATGAATTTTATGAGAATAGAAAACTAGATGTGTGTAAAGGAGAATTTTATTTGTTGGTTCAAGAAAAAGAAAGATGCAATAAAAGTAAGAGATTTTTGGCCCATAAGTCTCATTACTCTGCTATACAAATTGATTGCAAAAGTGCTTGTTGAAAGATTGAAGACATTTATGCTCAGTATTATAGCTCCCCTTCAAATTGCCTTTTTGGAAGGCCGCCAAATTCTGGATCCTATACTTATTGCAAATGAAGTTGTGGAGGATTCTAGGTCCAAGAAAAAGCAAGGATCGATTATCAAACTGCACCTCGAAAAGGCATTTGATCGACAGTTGAATCTCTGTTTGGAAACAATTGGATCATCATTGATTGAAAAGGCATTCTAGGTCCAAGAAAGGCACTTGGAAAAATTTTTGAAACAGAAGAACTTCAATCACCGTTGGATCTCTTGGACCATGGGTTGTGTTACAAACCCTAAGTATTCAGTATTCATCAATGGGAGGCCCAAAGGAAGATTTCAAGCCTTAAAGGAGTTAAGGCAAGGGAATCCTCTGCCCTCCCCCCCCACCCTCCTTTTCCTTCTTGTTAGCGAAGTGCTTAGCAGTCTCATTTCAAATCTACACATGCAGGGTTTGTATGAAGGATTCAAGGTTAGGAAGGATAATGTTCATGTTCCCCCCTTCAATATGTAGATGACACCTTAATCTTTTGCAAGTTTGATGAAGTTATGCTTTGGAACTTAAAAAAGACGTTTGAAATTTTTTAGTGGTGTTTAGGACAAAAGATCAATTAGGAGAAGTCAGCCATATGTAGAGTTTTTATTGAGGAGAGTAAGATCTCTTTTGTAGCATCCACATTGAATTGCAAAATAGAAAAACTCCCTTTGATGTACCTAGATCTTCCTTTGGGAGGATATCCAAAAAGTGCTCACTTTTGGCAACCTGTCTTAGATAAAGTACAAAAAAACCTAGATAAATGAAAGTGATTTGATATCTCAGGAGGAGGAAGACTTACTCTTTGCTCATTCATGCTCTCTAATCTTCACACCTACTACATGTCCACTTTCCTCATGCAAGAAAAAATATCTAATTCCATTGAAAGAACCATGAGGAACTTTTTTTGGGAAGGAAACAATGGCAACAAATTGAACCACCTAGTGAAATGGGATTTAGTCTCCAAATCCCAAGGAGATAGGGGTCTCGAGTTGGACAAGCTGAAATTTAGAGATATCGCTCTCCTTGCCAAGTGGGAGTGGAGGTTCATAGTAGAAAAAAAGTCTCTAATGGTGTAAGGTAGTTCGTAGTATCCAGGGGAGTAGCCTCTTCCATTGGCACACATGTGGCAAAGAGAACTCAAGCTTAAGAAGCCCTTGGATAAATATTTGTAGGCAGTGGTGTAAAGTAGAAGCTTTGGCGATTTTCAAAGTTGGAAAGAGTGATAGAATTCTGTTTTGTTTGGAATCATGGATGAATAGAGTTGCTTTGAAGACCATATTTCTGAGACTGTACATAATAGCCCTTTATCCTAAAGGCTCGATTTCAGAGTATTGGGACTCCTCCACTTCCTCTTGGTCTCCTAATTTTAAAAGATTGTTGAAAAAGGATGAAATCTTTTGTTTTCAACTTCTCCTATGCTCCTTGGAAAGTATCCAATATTGAGGATAAAAGAAGCTGGTCACTAGAATCTCATGGGGGTTTTTACAGTAAAGTCACTATCAAAACACTTAGCTCCTGCCTCTTCGATGGATCTACAGCTAGAAGAATGCCTTTGAAAATCTAAAATCTCGATGAGGGTGAATATAACCTAATGGATTTTGTTGTTTGAGAGTTTAAATTGTGCTTCAGTTATGCAAAGTAAGCTACCACTCATTATATTTTGCCACATATGTGCTCATTCAGTCTCAAATTTCATGAAGATCTACAACACATTTTGTTCGTACGTGTATATGCAACCAAGTGTTGGAGTAAACTCTTCCACACCTTTAATCTTAGTTGGGTTCTTGATAAAGATTGCAAGAATAATGTTAGACAATTACTTATTGGCCCCGTTATGGGAAAAAATGCTTCCTTGCTTTGGTGCGATGCAATCAAGACAATTTTGGGGCGAACTATGGTTTGAGAGAAATCATCGGATCTTTCACAATAAAGTCTCCTCTTGGTTCGATAGATACGAGTTTTCACGGCTGAATGCCTCTTCGTGGTGCTCTCTAAGTAAACAGTTTAAAGACTTCTCAATGTAAGATATCTTACTAGATTGGCATGCCTTCATTTTTTCTCCTTGATTGTTTATTCAGTTTGGGATCCTTCATTTTTCCTCCTTGATTGCTTATTCAGTTTGGGCTCACGAAATCTGATGCTTCTTCCATTTACAAATTCTTTCTTTGTTTGATTGTATTTTTCCTAGTCCTGTTAGAGTTTGTTTCTATGTTTCTTATGTATTGGTTGTGATTAGCCCTCCCTTAGTGTTTAATTGTTGTTTGGTCTTTTATTATATTTAGATGGAAGATGCTAAAGAAGTGTTAACCTAGTTGAGATGCTCGGGTGCACCTCTGATCCTTGTTTTGTTTACACATTGTGCAATCCTCTTGTACTATGAGCCAATGAGCTTTTGTCTCATTGTTTAATTTTTAATAAATGAGGTTGTTTCTTTAAAAAAAAAACAAAACAAAAAAGCCAAAACATAAATCAATGAGCAAAAAGACTTGTTTTTTAAAAACTACAACTAAAAACATAACAGAAATCTAATTGGTTAAAAAACATGACCTTAGCAACTGAAAGAATTTATATTCAATGAATCAAAATTCACTGAGGTTGCAATTTTGAACTTTGCCTCGTGCCTTTTGTTCCTTTGAATGTAGTAAGGTGAGAACAATAGGCGTAATACATCAAAAATCAAGGCTGACTAAGATTAGTTAATGTTAGTTAATCTCCAGTGGATAATGCCATGCTGTATTTGTATTTTAGGTAAGCTTTGATGAAGGGCTCCAATTCGCCATCCATTACAGAGACAACGTCTGATGTCTCATATCCTGTCCTAACATCTTTCACTAGCTTGTATGGATGAAACACATAGTTCCTTATTTGTTGCCCCCACTCGGCCTTAACGGCATCTCCTCGTATTTGCTTGATTTCGGATGCACGTTGCTCTTCAGCTATGACTAGCAATTTGGCTTTCAACCGGCTTAATGCCTTGATCTTGTTTGCCAGCTGTGATCTCTCCTCTGCATTACAGTTGAGAAGATGAAATGCCGTTAATTCAAAGATTTTGGATAACTTGTTGTAAAGAAATATAAGACTGACTTTGGGAAGAAATATTGGATTTCATCAAAACTTGTCACCGGCCAGGTTGAATTATTAAAACCATGAAACAGACTAAAAGGTTTGCTTCATTCAGTATGAATGCTTCCAGGTTTCCTATCAAATGATAACATATTTGGTTCACCCGGTATGAATGGTTCCAGGTTTCAAAGGAGATTTGAAGGACAACACTCAAAACGTCAAACATTTCCAAAAACTATTTTGCTTAAATGTTTTCTCAAAGAAAAGCGATACTTAACATGATAACATTAATGGGGTGTTTGACCCACCGATTTCACAAGTCGATGTTAAATAACCAATTGAATTTCTGTTCTTCGATAAATGTGCAAACTTCAACTCGAAGAACTTCATCTACCTTTCTTTCTCTCATTTGTATATTATCGAAAAACTCTATATTCACAACTATGCATCCTAAACACAAACTTCCTAACTCCAATATATTAACTACAAACTTCATAACTCAAATCAACGCCCAAAACACACTTTGCATGTCAATCAATTGGTTTTATCACAAAAGTGAAATGATTCTGCTTTAAGTGAGGATCACTTTGAACAATTTTTATGAAAGTTGGGGATGCTGTCCTGTTAACTCTTAGTCTTACTAACAGAACATACATCAAGTTTATATGGTGGCTATAAGTGCTTTTAAATTAGAATATGAAACCTGTGCATCGAACCGTGACGCCTGTAGGGATATGAGTGATGCGTACAGCCGTTTCAACCTTGTTAACATTTTGACCTCCTTTTCCCCCCGCCCTTGAAAAGCTTATTTCCAGGTCCTCTTCTGGCAGTTCAACATCCATGGACTCATCGGGAAGGAGAGGCATCACTTCCACACCAGAAAAGCTTGTCTGCAAAGAACTTCCATTAACACAGGTAGGTTCAATCATCAAACAATCTATCTTGAGGAAACATAAGCAAGTGGTCACTTAGTTTCACATCATTCATAAGTCAATAAATCATAATGTATTCTTTTCTTAATATCTCCAAGCACTACAAATGATGGGGTTAGTGTTAAAATTACCTGTCGAAGTCCTTTAGAGTTAAAAGGGGACTGTCGCACTATCCTGTGCGTTCCTTTCTCCCCAGATATATATCCATAAGCATAACGGCCTTCAATTTCAATTGTAGCTGATTTTATTCCAGCTTCCTCTCCAGCAGATTTCTCAACTACTCTTGTTTTATACCTTTGTTTCTCTCCCCATCTCACATACATCCTCAGGAGCATGTCAGCCCAATCCTGCACTGGAGTTTATCAAATTTTCAATATTGGAGAAGCAATAAATTGTGAAAAAATTGGAGTTCAAAAGTCAACACCTAACCACAATTCCTGCAAGTAGTTTAGAAAACAAGACCAAAGAAATACTTTGAAAACAATTTCCAAGATAAGCCCTTAACTATTGACCTGTGCATCAGTACCCCCAGCTCCAGCCGAGATAGTGATGACAGCTCCTTCTTTGTCATAAGGACCAGAAAGAAGTTGAGATAATTCAAATTGATCCAGTGCCTTGTTTAGGTCTTTAATGATTCTAGTTGCCTCTTCAAGAAGCCCAGCATCTACAGAGTCCATCTCTTCAGTCAGTTTAACGATTGTTTCTGCTTCTTCAACCTGAATCATCATTACACAACCCACACCTGAGGAGATGATTTCATTCACTTTTCAAAACCTTGATTAGGCTATTGACACAAATGTTAAGGTTTAGTTTGGTTGCAGTCAAGGCAGTTTAAGTCTAATTTTCTTCGAATTATTTCCAAGTGATTTTATCTGCATTTTAATAAAGAATATTTTTCCGAGTCCCTCTTATCATTGGATCGTAAAAAATGAAAAGAGAAAAAACAACCTGCACATAATAATAGAAAGAGTGCTTGCGGTTTCAAACCAAATATAGCAATTCCAACTAATGTATAGGAAGCCATAGCCATGCTTTTTATGGATTGAATAAACCCGATATATTTTTTTCTACTTCTTCCTTAATTTCTTCTTTCGCCTACATCTCTTATGTCTATCTATGTTGATTATCTCTATAGTGTCAATCCAAGTGCGTAGTTTTTTTAATTCTTTTCTAAAGACATAAAACAAACGATGAGTCTAGGCCAAAATAGTATAATTTTTTGTCTACTTCACAAAAAGAGAAGGGTATTCTTAAATAGAAGAACAACCCATTACAAAGAAGGAAAAAATAAATTTGGCAAATATAATACAACCAATACAATAAAATATAATACAATAAAGGAAATAATCAACACTTCCCCTCAAGCTGGTTTGAAGATATCAGTCATTGTTAGCTTATCAATCAATTTGTTGAATTGCCACTTTGGAAGGCTTTTAGTTACACATCTACAATTTGCTATGTTGTCAGAAGGTAGGTATGCATATTACTCCGCATCGATCTTTTCCTTTATAAAGTGTTTATCGACCTCAATATGTTTCGTCCTATCATGAAGAACTGGATTGTGGGCAATGGAAATTGCTGCCTTGTTAACACAGTAAATGCGCATGGGTATTGTCCGAGTGAATCTCAATTCTTCCAACAATCTTCTTATCCATATACCCCTCACAAATATCATAGGCTAACGCTCTAAATTCTACTTATGCACTACTTCTTGCAACCTCACTCTGTTTTTTACTTCGCCAAGTAACAAGATTTCCTCCAACAAAGGAGCAGTATCCAGAAGTGGATCTTCTATCAGTCGTCCTACCTGCCCAATCAGCATCAGTGTAAACTTCAATATTGAGATGGTTACGTCTTTGAACCAATATGCCTTTTCCTGGAGTACCTTTCAAATATCTTAGGACTCTATAAACGGCATCAAAGTGAGCTGGTTTAGGAGCATGCATGAACTGACTTACCATACTAATTGCAAAAGAGATGTCAGGACATGCGTTAGAAAGATATACGAGTCTCCCCACAAATCTCTGGTACTTTTCTCTTTCCTTAATCTCATTTTTTGTTGCAGCTTCCAATTTCAGAATCTGCTCAATGGAAGTTTCTCCTACCTTGCAACCGAGTAAACATGTCTCTTTTATCAAATCAAGAATACACTCCTTTGGTTTACAAGAATGCCATTTTTGGACCTAGCAAACTCCATGCTTAGGAAGTACTTTAAAGTTCTAGGTATTTGATTTGGAAATGATATGCTAACTTTTTCTTCACAAAAGTCAACTTTGTCTCATCATTGCCTGTAAGAATGATATCATCAACATAAACTATCAAAACCATAACCTTGTCATTTCCTATATGTTTATAGAACATCATATGATCAGCTTGACTTTGACAGAATCTATAGCTCGTGACTGTTTTTCTGAAGCGTTTAAACCAGGCTCTAAGAGACTGTTTAAGACCGTATAATGACCTCTTTAACTTGCACATTTTGTTAATTCTAAGATCTACTTCAAAACCAAGTGGCAAGTCCATAAGTACCTCTTCTTCAAGTTCCCCATTGAGAAAGGTATTCTTAGCATCCAGTTGATAAAGAGGTCAATCAAAGTTAACTGCAACAAACAACAAAATTCTAATAGAATTGATTTTAATAACTAGAGCAAATGTTTCTTGATAATCAACTTCGTAGGTCTGAATAAACCCCTCAGAAACCTATATGGCCTTGTACCTTTCAACACTACCATTAACTTTACATTTTACCGTGAACACCCACTTGCATCCAAGTGTTTTCTTTTTTTATGGTAGTTCAACTATGTCCCACGTGCAATTTTATTTCAGCGCACTCATCTCTTAAATCATTGCTAATTCCCAATTCAAATCATCCAGGGCCTCCTGTCTATTCCTTGGAACAAACAAGTTGGTTATTTTGGATGTGGAGGCTTTATGACTGTCAGACTATTTATGATAAAACAGATAGTTTGCAATGAGATATTTGACACATTTACGGGCACTTTCCTATGGGCAATTGGAATATCAAGATCAGAGACATCAATCAAGGAATTATGAGAAGAAGTAAAAGGAGAATGTATGTTACATGGATCTTCAAAAACATTTATTGGGGTATTGGAATGGTTCTGTGATCGATCAACGGTTTGTCATCGATTTCTTTGAGTCAAGTTTCTTCTAGTATAAACCCGCATTTCATATTTTTAACTTGTCAAGTCAGTCTGTAGTGTTTCTCCCCCTGAAGAAGAACTCTTCACACTTGGCATCAAAGAATTAGAACTCATAATTCTGAAATCAACGATGTTTGGGATAGGTGAAGTGTCCCAAAAATTATCTTCAAGGTTAGGTGGCTCCCCTGAATAGAATTTTGGCTAAAAAATGTTGATTTTTCAAAAAAGACCATCCATACTCTCAAAATACTTTGTGTTTAAAGGGTTAAAACATTTGCAAGTCTTCTTATGGGAGATATAGCCTACAAAAATGCATTAACAGCTCGAGGGTCAAGTTTAGTGCGAGTTGGGCTGGCATTATGAAGATAAGTAGTCCAACCAAATAATTTAATTGGTAGGTTAGAGAACAACCGAACAGTAGGAAAAGAATTTTTTAAGTGATTCAGAGGAGTTTTAAAATTCAAAACATTAGTTTGCATTTGATTGATCAAGTATGTAGCGGTAAGGACTGTGCCACCCCACAAATATTTTGGGACATTCATAGAAAACATAAGAACACGAGCAACTTCAAGTAAATGTCTATTCTTTCACTCAGCGATTTGCTGAGGAGTATCACGACATGTAACTTGATAAAAAAAATACTCTTTTAAAGTAAGAAACTGGTTAATTGTTCATTAAAATATTTAGAAACATTATCAGAGTGAAGCAGACGAATTTTAGTTTGGAACTGAGTCTCAATCGTATTGTTAAACGAGTATGATCGTGTATAAAGGTAACAAACCAACAGTTACCATTATGAGTGAATTAAGGAAAAAAGTGAAGAAGCCTCGTAAGGTTTGGGCAAATAATTGGATCGATGATGTTTGGCAAAAATGCAACTTTCACATTGAAAAAATGAACAATCAAGACCTTTAAATAAATTTGGAAACAAATACTTTAAGTAAAAAAATTAGGATGTCCTAATCTACGATGCCAAAGCATTATAGTTTCTTTAGCAGAAGGAGAACATACACTACTTAAGCCCTGAACTTGTTTATGACCAGCTGAAACTTCATCAAAGTAATAGAGACTACCAACCATCCTAGCACATCCAATCGCCTCCCCGAGTCCTGATCCTAAAAGGTACAATGAGTGTCATAGAAGACAACACGACAGTTAGTATCCTTAGAGATTTTATTAACAGATAACAAATTGCACACTAATTTTGGAAAATGAAGGACAAAAAGCAACGTAAGTTTTGTAGCCAAAGAAATAGATCCATTACCTACAATAGGGGTGAAACTACCATCGACGATGCGATTTTTTTATTGCATATAAGGGAGTAGGATGCAAAAAAGGAAGAGGAACTGGTCATATGATCAGAGGCTTCAGAATCTGTAATCCATGGAGATGAGTTTATGCAAGAGAGGGCTTGGAGAAAATTACTTGATTGTGCCATAGAAACACTAGGATTACCAAATGAAGAAGTAGTCTTTAGCAGTTACAGGATTTGATCAATCTGCTCCTTGCTAAACAGGTTGGAATCACCAACATTTGCATTTGAGGTGTGCAGGAAGGAATTTGTATCCCCTTGCTTAGAAATTTTCCAATTCACAAATTTTCCATGAAGCTTCCAACATGTTTCACGTTTATGTTGGAGTTTATTGCAATGATCACACCAGACTGAGGCTTTTCACGTGTCTTGCTGAAGTGATCAGAGGCCTTCATGGTTGTTTGTTCGGTCACCAACGCAAAACTTTCTACTAAATCCATAGACTTTTTCCCAATCATAACATTCCTACGGCTTACTTCCCTGCGAACTTCAGAAAACATGTCATTAATAGATGGAAGAGAGGTTTTCCCAAGTATTCGACCTCTAACCTCATCAAATTCAACATTGAGGCCAACAAGAAACTTGTAAATACGACCGTCTTCTACAGTTTTTCTGTTGCTTTTGATTATCTACAGACTTCCACTCGTATTGAATCAAAGAGATCTAGGTCTTGCCAAATCCTTTTTAGGGAGTGAAAGTATTGTGTCACCAAGTTAACTCCATGGCGTATATCTCCTAATTTGAGATTCAACTCAAATACCTGTGATTGATTGCCCAAATCAGAGTACATAAGTGTCACACTATCCCACAATTTTTTGGTCGTAGAGTAGCACATGTAATTACAGTTGATGTCTTCAAACATGGAGTTTACAAGCCAAGTCATAACCATGGAGTTTTCAACATCCCATGTAGCAAACAAAGGATCGTCTAGTTTTGTGGTAGTTTTTTCTCTGGTATTGTAGCCAATTTTCCCATATCCACGAATATACAACCTAACACTTTGTGACCAGTGAAGAAAATTGTGTCCATTAGGTCGGATCGTGGTTATTTGAATAGTGGGACAATTGGAATTGATTCAATCGTTGACTTTAGCCATAGGTGACTTAGTATCTGACATGGTTGAAGCGACAAAGGTCAGAAAATGGACAGATTAGGTCTGAAAAAGCAAACAGAACTCGTCCCCGACGGTGGCGAAATTGGTGGCGGACGTCTTAAACAAGGGCAACCGACGAAGACGAAAAAGAAACCACAAAAACCCACCAACTTATAACAAAAAACGCAAGAAAAAAAAACGGTTGTCAGCAATGTCTGGCGAGTTGTGACGGCGGCGGCGGGGGGCTGTAAGAGATTTAGGGCTTTTAAAATTTTTCAAAAACTTAGGGTTTAGGGTTTTCAAAAAACCTGCTCTAATACCATGTCAAAATAATATAATTTTCTGTCTATTTTCCAAAGAGGGAAGGATTTTCTTGAATAGAAAAACAACCCATTACAAAGAAGGAAAAAATAAATTTGGCAAATATAATACAACCAATACAATAAAATATGATACAAGAAAGGAAATAATCAACAATCTAAATGATATCATAAATTGGAAAACAAGTAGGAGATATCTTTATAAATCTTCAAAGAGGATATGAATAGGCCAAGGTGCTTTTGAAGGAAGAGATCTATGCCTTAACCAATTTGAGCAACACACCTTACATTCAAGGATCTGAATAAATTACGTTAAAAGTGCATTGAAAATGAAAAAAAAATTTCAAGCCACACGAATGCATATATTTGTGCACCCACGCACATATATTTCAAAGAAAATAAAAAGTTTGGGGCATCCTACCCCTGCCCCCCCAAGACCATTCACATGTACGCTCTAGCGGTGATGTGTGTATATTTCAACCAAGATGTGCGTGTGTTTGCATGCGCGTGTACATGTATGAGCACAAGCGTATATTTCAAAGAGAAAATTTGGGGGGTCATGGCCACCTACCCCCACCGCTCACATGTACATGCGTAAGTGTGTGTTTGTGTGCCTATGTATGTGCATATTTTCTATCTAGAGTGGACTCTCATGTGTTTCGTACTCTCAAAAAGAATAGAGTGCTCTAGGTATAAAATTGCATGTTATATAAGTACCTGTGTTTTGAAATCAGTAAGCATCTTTATTTTATCTTTTACATCAGTCAGGGCCACGAGAATTTGTTGAGCCTTAGATCTGTCATCCCAGAAAGAGTTGCCAGCGGCCTTAGACTCCAAGTCTGCAAGTTCTTGGTCCAACTGTAACAAACCAGCAGAGTTCCTTATCTCTTCCACACGCTCTGAGGTTGTTTCCACTTCTTTCCGTAATGTATAAAAATCTGTCAGCAACAAGCAAAGGTTATATCATTTCCATTGTGCTTTAGGGGGGGGGTGGGGGGGGAAAGCAGAAAAAGAACTTTTCATTGGTATAATGAAAAGAGACTAATGATCTAGATATAATGAGCCTATAAGGAAGAACGAAAGGTCAGTGGGGCACCTAGATATCTAAAAAGGTCGACACATCCTCACGAATACAACCAAAACTAAGGTTCAAAGTACAAAATGATCATAACATCATAAAACTTAAATAAAGGTCGACAATAAAGATACTAAATTATATCATTTCTAAGATGGAAAAATTGGGAATTAGATGTATCCATGTAAAAAATTGATGTGTAAAATCAAAATCTGGGGCAACAAACACCCTATAAGGAAGAACGAAGGGTCAGTGGGGGGCACCCAGATATCTAAAAAGGTTGACACATCCCCAATGCTCTCTTATGATATCCCAATACCAAATACAACCAAAACTAAGGTTCAAAGTAAAAAATGATCATAACATCATAAAACTTAAATAAAGGTCGACAATACAAGATAAAACTAAATTTATATCATTTCTAAGATGGAAAAATTGGGAATTAGATGTATCCATGTAAACAATTGATGTGTAAAATCAAAATCTGGGGCAACACCCTGTTGTGTCTTAAAAATAGCGCAATAGATATTTTAAGGAAGTTATTTAGTAGTTGTCGGCTTACCAGGGTAAAGACAATAAAAAGTATCACAGTAATTGAGAGGTAAAATGGAAAATGATCTTATTTCAATACTGAAGAATAACCTCTCTTAAATACAATGAGAACACAAATGCAAAATGCACGGTAATAACCATAATTGGTTAATAACAAATGTAACAAAAATTAGAAGTATCCACATCTACAGTGGTGGGGGGGGGGGGGGGGGGGGAGGGGGAGGGGGGGGGGGGGGGGGGGGGGGGGGGGGGGGGGAGGGGGGGG
>JBBPDJ010000004.1:3924159-3934527 GCA_037974625.1 Cucumis cinereus
ACAAATGCAAAATGCAAGGGAAGAACCATAATTGGTTAAGAAAAAAGGGAACAAAAATGAGAAGGGTCCACATCTACAGTGGTACCCCCCCCCCCCCCCCCAAAAAAAAAAAAAAAGAAAAGAAAAATTGTAAATTGAAGGCTCTCATCTTGACTAAGAACTGTTGAAGAACAGAGGAGTCCAAGGCCTTGGTAAACATGCCAGCTAATTGAGACTTTGACCGAACAAGCAACATCTTTAAAGTTCCTCAATCAATTTTCTCTCGAACAAAATGATAGTCAATCTCAATATGTTTTGTACACTCGTGAAAAGATGGATTCAAAGCTATGGATATAGTCACTTGATTGTCACAAAAGACTACTACAGGAACAGGGAACTGAATTTGTAAATCACAAATTAGATGATAATCTAAGTGATTTCACTGGAAAACATGGTCAATGCTCGATATTCAACTTCGATTGAGGAGCAAGATATGGTAGCTTGTTTCTTCGATTTTCAAGAAATAAGAGAATCCCCCAAAAAGACGCAAAAACCTATCACACAAGGTAAAGTGTCAAGGCATGAACCTTAGCCAGAATCGACAAAACCTTCAAATTTGAAGGAGTTAGTAGATCGAAATAAGATCCTATGCCTAACGGTCCCTTCCAAATATCTCAACACATAATGAGCATTGAGATAATCAAAATGTGGCTTTGCAATATACTGACTCAACTTATAATAAACAAATATCAATGCTAGATATTTGTAAATGTCACCAACGTACACAAGGAGAGCCACAAATGAAGTACCAGCACCCTTGATGAAGAGAGAAGGGTTTGCTTTCAAATGAACAAAGCCATTACCAATTTAAACTGCACAAAACTTAAAAAACCGTTGTCATGAAGTTTGCTTGAGGCCATAAATTGATTTATGGAGTTTACACACAAGAAGAGATTTTGTAATTGTTCCATCAAAGAGAACTTCCATATTCTTTCCACATAAAGCAATTAAGAGTGCTCTGCTCCAAGATGCATAATTGCTTGATCCTATCAGTGGATGTGTAACAAGAACCATAGTCGGTCTATATGAGTGATGCATACGGAAGGGATTAAAATGAGTCTCTTTTTTTTTTTTTTTTTTGATAAGAAACTATTTCATTGATTTTTTTTTTTTTAAAGTATAGTGCATCAGAGAGATTCCCATCGAAAAATCATCATCCTCTTACAAAGTGCTGATGTCCCTGTCTATTTTATCATCACTTGCACAATAATATAAATATTTTTTATATAATGAATTTCAAGAATCAAAAACAAAACGAAACCAAGTGTAATAATACAAGGCATGACCATTAAGAACAGAGCTCGTATACTAAAACACACAAGAAAGAACAAAAGAGCCTTGATGACTCAGATATGATTTCATTGATGGAATGAAAATTACAAAAGAAGGGGCAGAGAAGGCCCCAAACCAAAGGAATTCCAGGAGGTAGGATTTCCAATTGGTCCTAATGAAAACAAAGCTGTAAGATTTAAATTGCTTGGACAGTTTACACCAGGAGATCGCGATATTAATAACCTGATCGAGAAAATTATTAAAGCCATCCGATTTGTTGTTGAAAATATGGTCATTTCACTCAAGCCAAATACGCCAAGGGAAAGCACGGAAAGGTGCTTCTATAGGATGCCTTTTCTTCTATTAAAGGGATGGGCACCAATAACAGAAGAAAGAAAGATGGTTGTTAAATATTATATTAAGCTTATCCTTATCCGCTAGCTTAAACTTTTGGGTCAACTGGTGATTTAAGATGGTATTAGAGCAGGATGTCCAGGGAGGTCTAGCATAATTTACTTCCCATTTAACATTGATTTCTACTTGTTGGGCCTTTCTTCATATTTCAAGCCCATAAGTGAGGGTGAGTGTTAAATATTATATTAAATTTGTCTTCAACTATTATCAGAGTAGGTTGCTTCAGAATGTCTTGGGTTCAAACCCCTACAATGTTATAAGAGGAAAGTGCTAGATATTATATTAAAAATTTACCCTTACCCGCTAGCTTAAACTTTTGAGTCAATTGGTGATTTACGAGTGATATCCTTTGGAAAGGCTAGAGACCAATTGAAAGCATGAAGGATGTGGTTCCAGAAGCAGATGCTAAAGGGCAGAATAGGAAGAGGTGACTTTGTGTTTCTGAATCGTTCCTACAAAGAGTGCACCAATTTGGGGAGTTGTTATTTCAGGGGATGCGCCGTTGTAGATGACCGTGAGTGAGGAAGATAATCGTGAGTGAGGATTGCCGTCTGCGCAAACTCCCAAAGGAAGAATTTGACCTTTTTAGGGAAATCATCCGACCAAATTGCAGTTATGGTATCCTGGTGTAAGAAATTTGTTTGTCCATGTCTGAAGTCAATCCATGTTCACCATAGAAGATCGAAAGAAAGAGAGACAAGAAAGAACACAAAGATGAGGCATGAGAAGGGAATGGTTAATGCTCTGAAACCATATTAGAGTAATTGAGAGGAAAATGGAAAATGACCTTATTCTAATACTGAAGAATAACCTCTCTTAAATACAATGAGAACACACTTTATAATCATAATTGGTTAATAACTAAAAAAAGGTATAACGTGTATTCACATATACACCAATAAAAAGGCTTAGCAATTTGTCACTCAAGTGAGTATTCATAAAGCAGCATTTGAACTTGAACATCATCTAACATAAACATTGACCACAATTGACAAATAAAATACAACTAGCAAGTCACTGATTGTTAGGTCAACACATTAAGAGGGTTGGATTCAAGGAGCCTATGGGCGACTTCATAGTGACCAAATTTTAATGTTGGAAAAGCCTAACATTAGAAGCCAAATATGTCACAGCAATATTTACTTAATCACTTGGGCACGGGTAAAAAATACATTAAATTATTTTTATGAAAGGAAAAAAAAAACATTATATGACAGATTTTATCATCTTCCATAGCTGGAAATATTGGATACCTGGTAAGAAAGAAATATTTTCTTAACTAAATTACTGTTCGAACGACAAACTTCCGTCCTCAAAAAAAATTTCAACTATATGCCTAGTTCTTGTTAGTTTTACTTCCGATACCTTTACACTCGGAGAATTAGTTAGTTAGTATAAAAATAAAAAAAAACAAAAAACAAAAAACCATAAAGGCAACAAAGGGTGTTCAATAATTAAAGCAGAACATCATGAACACAGTAGTTTCAGTCTAGGAATTTAAATATTTTTTGTAAGGGAACTGAACATACCTTGCATTGCCCATTCTCGCGTATCAGCATCGATTGCCTCACCCACCGAGCTCTCGGGCGTTGCAAATGGAACTGCAGGAAGCAACCAACAACTTACAGAAACTGGAATTCATCGAAAGAAAATAAACGAGGACAGAAGCATACGAGACGATTCAGAATAACCCAGAATCAATTCAACGAACAAAAAAAGAAAATGAAACAAAACAGAAAAATTGGATAACAAGGAACGTAAGCAATTTGAAAGAAATGGGGTACGAAATGGGGGATCTTCGAATCGACTGACCGAGAGAAAAACGAGAGTGAGTTGAGAGAGAAGTGCGAAAGTGGGGAGAAGGGGAAGTTGGTCGGAATTGTAGCGAGATGGAAGCTCCGGTACTTAGAAATTTGGGAAGTGGAAGAAAAACAGGGGAGCTGCCGAACCACAAGGTGCAGTGAAGAACGCCCATGGCTTTATCAGCGTTTGGTATACGTGTTCACAAGTCTTATCTTCAGTTTATTCTATTTTGTCAAGAATAAATAAATAAGTTGGTAATTGTTTGGAAACAGCGCCACCAATAAATAAATAGCTTTTTGCGTTACACGCGATTGAAGAATAGAGTTGAGATTAGTTGGTATTTATTATAAAAGGAAGTAATTGACATGAATAGTTAATGTAAAATAAGAAAAACAAGGTAATAAATTTTAATTATTGGTAAATCAAATGATAAGTGGATTTTTACTTACCTAACTCAATTCAACTTCAATTTGGGACTCAAACATTAGGTGGCTTTTAAGGTTTCAAATTAGCCATTTAGATCCATTTCGTACAAAAAATATAAAAACATAAATATGAAAAATAGATATTTAATGAAAACATAATTGTATTTTATGTTTTCAAATATGAATTTGGTGGCAAATTCATAAATTAGATTTTAAGTTTACCCTAAAACTATTATTAATTTAATTATGAATATAGCTTCTATTTAAAAAATTGGTTAAATTGCAAATTTAGTCCATAAATTTAGTCCATATGGTTTGAAGAAATGAATTTAGTCTTTATGGTTTGATAAAACCTCATATATATATATATATAGTCTTTGTGATTTGAAAAAACCCTTCATAAATAGTCCCTATGAATGATGAGACTATTTTCTAAGATAGACTACTACCATGATAGACACAAACAATTTGTTATATTTGTAAGTATTTTCGGAAGTTTTGTCATTTACAATAATTCTTCTAACATCATACATATTATATTAAAAATTTGAGTTTATAACATGACATATTATATTTCTAAATATTTTTTATATATATTTAATATAATTTTGCATTTGAAAATATAAAATCCAATTTTTTATATAATGAAAACATAAAAATATTGTTTTCAAAACTTGCATTGTTTAGATGACATAATCTGAAAACAGTTTTCAGAAACAAAATTCTAGTTGTATGTCAAACGCATATCTGCTGAACTCAGTAAATTTGAAAACATAAAACAAAATTTGGATTATTTACCAAACAAACCCTTAGTTATATATATATATATATACACACACACTAGCTTTTAATCTCTTAGGAGGCAGGCGTATGAGACGTAGAGTATGCTATTACAGTCTGTGTTATTATAGTTTGTGAGTTAATAAACTGTGTGTTATTATAGTCTGTGTTTGGAGTGCAGATTATTACAATCTGATTTATAATAGTTTGTGTTTGAGTTGTTGATTATTTTAGTCTGTGTTATAATAGTTTGTTTTTGGAATGCAGATTATTATAATCTGAATTATAACAATATGTAAATTAAATGTATGTTATTTTAGACCTTGTATAATTATTTTTTTTGTACTATTATTCTTTATCATGCAAATAATGAATTTTTTTCCTTTTTCTAGATCATTTTTATTTATCGTTACTATTATTCTGAAATATAATGTAACGATCCGACTTTTCCAACTTAAACCAAGGTCGTTACTTAAATAAAAACTCACAATTTTAACACAAAGATTGTCTAGCAATTGTTCATCTCATACTGAAAACCTCATAACATAAAAATTAGAGTGGAAACATTTGTCAAAACAGTCCCTAATGGCATGGTCACATGTCATTTTTGTCCTTTGTAACTCTTCTTTACCTTTGCCTGAAAAAAATAAATATGGAAAGGGTGAGTATATAAAATATCTAGTAAGGGACACACTACTGGACCCGCTAGGTAAACTGTTAGTTTTCTATTAAACTTATACCTTGTGCTACATAGTCTAGTCATTCAGTAAGAACACATATCTCAATGAACTCAAAGGAACACATGTAACTAAAGAGCACTCATATTTGGCTAGTGAACCCGAAGGAACATATATCTGTCTAGTGAATTCGAAAGAACACATAATTGTCTGGTGAACCTGAAGGAACACACATACATACAGGGTATATTGGCTAATAGATAAAGTTAATAGCTACCACAATCCAAATCATGCATTCTTAGTCAAAATCATTCATAAGCATATATATGAAAGTTCAATTCAACATTCACATTTACATTACATATTTATCATGCTTTACGGTTTTTTCATAACAAACCATAAAAACATAAGATCACACAAACTCATAGGTTTTCCATAACAAACCGTCCTGACATATTCAATTTTAATTAATAATTTTCTATTAACATTATTAATCAAAATCAACTTTAACTCATATGTTTTTTATAGCAAACCGTCATAACATATCATCGTATAAACTCATAGGTTTTAATTTCCATAGCAAACTGTCCTAACATTTCATCACAAAAACTCATTGTTTTTTTTCATAGCAAACCTTCCTAACATATTATCACATAAACTCATAGGTTTTTCATAGCAAATTGTCATAACATATTCATTTTTAATTAATAATTCTCCATTAAAATTATTAATTAAAATAAACTTAAACTCATCATATAGTCAATTAATTCAGCTCATCACATATTCAATTAATTCAGCTGTCACATAAACATTCTTACTGTCACATAAACATCCTTACTTATTGTCGAGGATCTGGTAGTCAATTCCTTACCTCAAATTACTGAAAATTCCTTGGCTCGACAATAACTCCTCAATTTGTTCCTGATCATCATAAAATTTTAATTAATAATTTCTCCATTAAGAAATATCAATTAAATTTACTTAACTCTCTTAATTTAATTCTTTAATCAATCTTGCCAATCTGCGTCGGAATTCTAATGAATTCGTAGGAAACTCTACGAATGAAATCCAACAAATAAAGCTTCAAATCTAACCTGAACACAACCAAATTTAATTAATAATTAATTAATAAATTTCCATTAAAATTATTAATTAAATTTAACTTTACTCTCTCTTAAACTTACCAATTGGTCGACGAAATTTAAATCTACATCCACGAATTAATTCCAATGAAAAGCTTCAATACACCAAGAATAATTTCAATTAATCCTCGATTAAAACCTTAGTTTTATCTAAACCCCAATTAAAATAATACTCAAAACTTTACTCAACCAAACTCACCCAAACCAAACGGTGATCAGCGACACAACGGCGATTGAGATCTGACCAGCGACGCGGATAAGGGGCTAGAGCAATGACAAACAGGTGTGGCGCGATGGTCAGAGGTGGTATGGTGGCTGATGGAGAGCGACCAAAGCTCGCAGCGAGGGAAGCTCGCGGGTGTTAGGCGCGACTCGACTCGAATCTGGCTGTTGTGCGACTTGGTAGACACTCAACGAAAGGTAGCGGTGTTCATGGTGGCTGGCGGAGGAGACTAGTCTGAAGAGCTAGTCGAAAAACTTGCATAGTGAAAGTGAGGGTGAAGCGACGCAACTTGAGGGAGAAGAAGAGAGAAAAAAGAAATTATATGCTTTTTTTTTTCTAAGCATGCAACCCAATAAAACCCTAATTATTATTTATAAATAATAATAATAATAATAATAATAATAATAATAACTTTGGGGTTGTTTGAGGCGCAAAGTGAGTTATTATAGTTCGTGAGTTATAATAAAATGTGTGTTATTATAGTCTGTGTTTGAGGTGCAGAATATTATAGTTTGAGTTATTATAATCTGTGTTTAGGGTGCAGAGTATTATAGTTTAGGTTTTCTGCACTATTATTTTTGTCATACATATATTTAGGTACATGAAATATCAATTTTGAAAAACATTTCAAACTATATTTTCTACCAATTTATACAAATTAGTTTATTACTACATTAGATGCACATGTAATAAAATTTTATAATATAGTCTCTTTTATAGAAATCGATATGTGATTTTATTAAATCTAGTTAATTATGTTGTTCATTTAATAAATTTAATATTATATATATCTATGATATTTAGATTTTACTAGGTTTTGAAATAAAATTTCTTAGACTTTGTCACTTTAACTAAATTGAAAAAAATAATGGTTTTTTTAAAAATATTATAATATGTTAACTTCAAATTGAAATAAACTAGTATTTTAATCTTGAATTCAATTATTGAAAAATTACAATTTTTTTTATCAATTTATATTTGAGGAATAAAAAAAGCATAAAGTTTTGAATTTTAATTTTAATTTGGCCACTAAGCTTTTTCCAGCTTTTAATTTTTAAGTGCAAAAAATAATGCTAAGTCTTCGATTCAGTTAAATTGACTAACGAAAAAAATGTTATTAAACTAAAATAGAGATTTCTACATATAGCCTAAATAAACGTACTTAATTATATATATATATATATATATATATATATATATATATATATTTAAGTACAAAAAAAAGCTTGTATGTGAAGTTTATTTGATATATATACAACACTATATATCTATATATATACTAGCATTATCCCCTAAAATAAAAACACAAATGAGTTTCAAAATTTCTTTAAAAAAGTTTATTTGGTTTGTTATATATCTTTAAAATATTTTTATTAAAAAATTTCAAGGTTGATCGGTGGCGACCGAAGGTTGGTTGGCGGTGGTCACCGGAGTTGGTTGTCAAAAGTTCGTCGGTGGAGTCACTAAAGGTGGTGATCGGTTATTGGTCGACGACGATCACCGGAGGTGGTGGTCGAAGATTGGCTGGCGACGTTCACCAAAGGTGGTGATCGGAGATTGACCGACGACGATCACCGGATGTGGTGTCCGAAAGTTGGTCGACGAACTTTGCAACCTTTGAAACAAATACCCCTTAGGGTTGAAGAATAATAAAAGCATGTGGGTTATTTTAATCCTAATCCTAATCCCCAACTAAAATAATCCTTGCCACAAACATGGAGTGAACTATTATAGCCGACTCCACTCCACCCCACTTCATGTCCCTACACACCATTTATTATTATTACTACCTTTTTTATCCAATAATTAATATATCCAATAATTAATATATATATCTTTAATCTTCAAATTTTCTTTTTTTCCCTAAATAAAATAAAATTTCTTCTCTCCCTTAATAAATACCATCTTTTTACAAATAATTATATAAATAAATATATAATTATATATTTTCTCATAAATTTTTACCAAATTACACATTTTTTTACAAATAAACCAACTTATACTTAATTTATTTAAGATAATTAAATTAAAATTTTCTTAAATTTCAAGATGTTACTAATATCAATTTTTACCCTACACTTCTCTAGTTAATTTGTTAGTTTGTTTAATAATTTGATATTTTGATTTTACTAGGGTTTAAAATAAAATTTCATAGACTTTTATTACTTTAACTAATTTGAAAAATATCATGATTTTTTTTTTCTTATCATAATATGCTAACTTCAAATTCAAATAAACTAATATTTTTATCTTGAATTTAATTATTGGAAAATTATAATTTTTTATCGAATATCATATTTGAGGAAAAGAATAATCATAAAATTTTGAATTTTAATTTTTGTTAAGCCGTTAAGTTTTTTTCAACATTCTAACTTTTGAATTCAAAAGATAATTCTAGGTCTTCAGGCAATTAACCTTACCAACGAAAAAATAAAAAATGTTATTATTCTTAAAATAAAAGCACAAATGTGTGATAACATTTTTTTTAAAAATTATTTGTATATACAAGTTTCTTTTACTTGTTTCATATACTAAACGTTTTTTTATTAAAAGATTTCAAGGTTGATCGCAGGTGACCAGAGGTTAGTTGGCAGCGGTCATCGGAGTTGGTTGTTAGAAGTTCGTCAGTGGAGTCACTGAAGGTGGTAGTCGGAGGCCGGTGACGGTCACCGGAAGTGGTGTTCGAAAGTTGGTCGACGAACTTTCTAACACTTGAAACAAATATCCTCTTATAGTTGAAGAATAGTAAAGGTATGTGGGTTATTTTAAATCCTAACCCTAATCCCCAACTAAATTTAAACCTAGCTCCAAACAAGAAGTGGACTATGTCACCCCGCTACACTCTTGGGCCCAAACATACCCTTAAAATCTAAAAGGGGTTATTTAGAGTTAGATGATGGTCATATTAGGCAATGTAAATGGTTAAAGTATTATTCGAAAAATATAGAAAAAAATTGGGGAAATTATATTTTTGGCAAAAGTGTGCCACGCACATGCCAAACTTTTTCAATATCCCTTTTTCGCCCATGGATTAGTATTATCTTATTTATCGACTACAATATATTTCATATATCGTTTGTTGAAAATTCATTTATACTTGATTTTCAATGATTGGATAAGGGTGTAGTATCCGTGAAATACGATGTATTTGTGTGAGTTGGGTAGACATTTTAAGTTAACTGAACAGTGTAGATAAAATATGGATTCTACCAGATTTCTCTATTTTTGATCTCACATCTCTTTGGATTTAGTTAGATTTTGAATATACATATTTTTAATATATTTATTAGTTTTACAATCTATATTTAATTAATCTTTAAATTTTATTAGTTATATATTTTATTATTATTATTAATTAATTTTCAATGATTGGATAAGAGTGCAGACTCCATGAAATACGGTGTATTTGTGTGATTTGAGTAGAGATTCTCAGATAACCAAAAGATGAAATCAAATTCTACCAAATTTTCTTTTTTTTTTCTTGAATATTGGAATCAATTTTAAATCTCACACTTGTTTAAATTTAGCTAGATTTTGAATATATATATATATATATCTATATATCTATATATATATATATCTATATTTCTAAC
>JBBPDJ010000004.1:3940740-3951736 GCA_037974625.1 Cucumis cinereus
TCAAACCACACAAAACTCTTTTGTAATTACAGTCTTTCCATGATTTTTAACAATTGGAAAGCTTTGTTGGTCTAGATGTTTTTAGGAAGGGCCTCCTTAGCCCTTGCCTCTAAGTTGTTACTATTGTTTTACCTTTAATACATACTGGTTTCTTTTAAAAAAAAAAAAAAATAGTAATAATTAGGGTTTTTTTCCTTCTTTATTAACTAAAACGATTAAATTTAGTAAACCTAAATGCAAAATTTCTTGTGTTCAGAGGGATTTTTTTCGAATACGTCCACTTTAACCATGCTTTCTCTCCTAATGTAGTACGTTTTTATATTGTGTGCCTCACAGAAAAACTATTGCATTAAGCCCTAAAGACTATTGCGTTTTCTTGTGGGTTGAGGTTTAAGAAACACTGGTTGGGACTTTGACTCTTTATGTGAAATTGTTTTTTGTATGTTCTTGTGTATTCTTTCATTTGTCTCAACAAAATCTCGGTTTTGTATGAAAAGGAGGTTTATTTATTAATGCTGTTACGAACTTACTCTTTGTGATATTACTTGTTACAGTTTCCAGACGAGTAGACATCTCAATAAATTAGCCTTTGCATTAGATACAGGTGGGGTATCTAGTAGTGGTGGGGGAGACAACGTCGATGATGGTGATGAGTCAAATCTGGGTCGTACTCGATTAGGCAGGCTAGTTAGTTCAGGTGCCAGACAGTTGCTGGAAAAACTGAACTCAGCGAGAAAAAACTTCCCCACAAAGATATTTTTGCTTCTTTTGGGTTTCTACACAGCAAATGCACTTGCTACAATTCTTGGACAGACGGGTGATTGGGATGTTTTGGTTGCTGGTGTGGTGGTTGCTGCTATTGAAGGGATCGGTATACTCATGTACAGGAAGCCTCCACCTCTATTAACTAGGAGGCTGAAATCATTTATTGTGATGGTTAACTATTGGAAAGCTGGTGTGTGCTTAGGCCTCTTTGTTGATGCGTTCAAATTAGGGAGTTGAAGGATGTTGCTTCCTCAATTGAAAAAGGGGAAAAGAAGAGGTTATTCGTTTTACCTTAAGAGGAAAAACATTTCTGTACAAGGCACGCATTTTTGTTTCATTTGTGTTTCTTTTGTAACTGTGTGATCTTATAGATATCTTCTGTTCTAGGATGTTTCTGTACTATAATTCTTTGCAATTTCCATTTTTTAATAAGAAATTTTACTAATTAATGCATGTACTATTTAGAATTTAGAGCGGGAAAACAGAAAATAATTAGACAGGTTATGTGACTGCCTGCTTTTATATATTTTCATCTTCTCCTAAGTTGATTAGGAGAAGAATGTGTCTCGGATTTGAAATAAGTTGTCATTATATGAACAGAATCCATCACATTCTATTCCGTTGAAGAAATGCTGTTGAGTTATTATTTATTTCTTTATTTATATAATTGCAAAAGGCACCCCTAAAGAAGGGTGTCAATTACAATTTTACCTTTAAATTTATACTGCGTTAAAATTAGACCATTAAACTTACATGTAAAAATTGTCATAATTCCGTAAGTTTGAGGGTCCAATTTTTACACTGGAAAGTTTAAGGTGTAATTGCAACTATCACCATACAATACTTCAAGAAAAGAGAGTGTCAATCTAACCGTTATTATTGAATCAACTGTGTATATAGGGAAAACTGTTATTATTGAATCAACTGTTTATACAGGGAAAAGTAAACGAAGAAAGAAAGTAAAACAGGAAAAAGAAAAGTGATCTTAGCCGTGAGGATGTGAGAGTCATCGAAACGTTCCTCTAAAATAGTCTCCAACTTTGGAGAAATTGAAGGCTTTTGATGGGCAATCAATGGGGCTGGTGCTGCTTCAATCTTCATATTCCCACTATTTGAATAGAACCCCCTTTATTCTTTAAAACGCAGAGAGCAAGAGATTTGGGTGATTAATGTGAATGGTAAGAGAAATACATGCATTGGTTATAGAGAGAATAATGGTTCTCTTTATATAGATTATAAGAAAGGAAAGTTGGAAAGTTCATGATTAAAAATAGGAGGCTTTGGTTGTCTTGAGGGAGAATACTGGGGGTAGACATTGAAGGCCAGGTGAGAATCTTTCCAAAGTTTTAAGGACTAGAAAGAAATTTCATTGGGTGTAACCATGGATTATTTTCTATGTTTGGTTCATGGGAAAAACTACAAAATTGTTAACCATCACCATCATATTTGGCCTTTGTCATAAATATAGTAGTCAAGATTCAGATTGTCTTCTTAATGTATTCGATTCAATTTTTCCCCATTCATTCCTTTTGTTCTATTTACCATTTTACTTTTGTTACTTTTGTTTCTAATGTTTTTTTTTCTTCAAAATATGTTTTGACATTTTATTTATTTTTTTTAAAGGAAACATAACTCTTCATTAATATAATTAAAAAAAATCTAATGCTAAAAAATACAAAGAAACAAAACAAATAATAAATAAAAAGAAAAATACGAATAGCATCAACGTATGAAATAAGTTGATGTGAAGACAAAGTTGAAAAGGGGAGATAAAAGGTCTTCAGTTTAGACAAATATGTTGAATGGAAAACTTCAGAAAAGATTTGGGTAGATAGCACCAGGCGGAAGCATTGAGTGGAGCCACTTCAAACTGTTGGATCGTTGAAGATGATTCTTTTTTTTAAATGAAAAGTTCTCAAATTTCTTTCAAACCATAATTCAACAAGGGCTTTAACTGCATTAATTCAAACTCTTTGTTTAGACATTTTATATTATGTGATAAAGTAATCATGAAACCTGACCAATGTACCGTACAACTCTTACTGTTTGTTTTTATTGTGCGACTTGCCTGTTAAAAACATTTTCAAAATCAATGTTGTAAAATTTCTTGAAAACTTAGTTTTAACATCTTTAAATATGCTTATTAGAAAGGTGACAAATGTATCAAGGAAGTTATGCCGTACGTTAAATAGAAAACTAAAGATGAAAATTTTGTCCAATAAAGTTAATGAGATGCAGAAAATCATTCATATTTATGGGTTAAAGTTCAAGAATAATGTAGATTTTCAAAATAATGACAACAATAGGGTCCATAGGAAAGATATTTTAAAAATATAGTGCTTGAAGATTCCCAAAGCTAGAGTTCAATGACAAATTATTGCCAAAAGTAAGGTAGTTTTGTTTACGATGAAATTCGTGTACCCAGTAAGAAGCTCTGCGAAGAAGAGAGAAGGTTATCTTGTTTTGATTTTTTATTTTATTGAGAGAGGGTTTTTGAAAAACGATGGAAAATAAAGAGTCTTCTGTAGATAAGTAATTCAAGAGAAAAGTATTTACTATATATTTAGAGTTATGGTACAAATACATATATATAGAGAATGTAGAAACCCTAGATAGGATGTGAAATTACAAATAAGGACCTATATATAAATATATAAATATATTATAACATCTTCAACCCAATATTAACAAGAAGAGAGCAAAGTAATCTGTACGTAGTGGCAAATCAAACAATGTAAGGTGTAGGACTTGAACCTAGGTCTAAAGGGAGCTAGAAGATAGTTTTACTACAAGGCTGACTTCTAATATTGATATTATATCACTTTTTTTATATATATATTATAAAGAGTATAAAGTTGAGGAGGGAGCTTGAACCCCTGGATCTATGCCTCTACGTGAAGTCAATGCACATGACCTATTAGTCTTTTCATTTTATTTATTTTTTAAATAATAAGACTTTTCATATTCAATAATAATAAATGGGTTTAGGGATCACAAGTGGTAGGAGGGAAGAAAATGGCGGTCATGCCAGACAGGTGGCAGTGATTTGACACAAAGTCGTGTTCTAGGTACACGACTTCTAGTAATCGTGTACGGAGTACACGATTTCACCACCTTATTTTTTACGATACTTTCACTTCAACCTTATTTTTGTCAATAAGTATTAAAATAACATTATTTTTTCTTTTTATAAAAAATTCATACTTCCGTAACACTATTTGCACAATATTTTACGAAATAGGAATCAATTGTCTATTTTGAATCTTACTTGCATTGTGAATGTGAATGATCATTAACATCCCCCAAAATGCTTTTAAATTTCTAAAAGTCAATTTACAGATTAATTTATATCCTAATGGTAGACTCTAAATACATTCTACTTTTGATTTTGGGAAGTTATACTCGTAGGACTTATTTGAAATGACTTTTTAAGTGTTTTAAACATTATTTTTTTTGCACTTATAAACACTTATTTAAGTACTTAAGGAATGTTTAGGGTAAAAATTTGGTTATTTTAGTTTGAGTTTATAATAGTATGTGTTTGCGTTAACTATTTTAGTTCGAGAAGAAAATAGTACACACTAGCAAAAGATAAAAAAATTATGAATGTAAAGTAGTAAAAACTATTAAATACTATAACAAATGGAGACTACAAAATAGTACTTACTGTAGCAAAATGTGATCATTATAGTACTAAAGTCTATTGTTCCAAACACGTAAACTAGATTGACACCTATTCACCCTCTAGAAAGTCAATCCAAATATACTCTTAACATTGTTGAATGATACTCACGCCGTAAGCTAGATCAACACATATTCCAACTCGATTAAAAATAAGAAGTGGACCAAAAAGTTCAACGAGACTGGCAAGCAACACCCAGTTTAAATAAAATTCTATTGGTTTGTTTTATTTATTTTGTTCACCTAAAAATCAATTATTAAACAAATTGTATAAAGGTTCAACATAAAATTTGTACTATTTAAGGTCGCCACTCCAAGTTATAAAAAAAAAAAAAAAAGAAAGCTTGTTAACGCAAAAAAAAAAAAAAAAGGAAGAAGAATCACATAAAAAAATGAAGCTCAAAACACATTTTCAGCACTTACAAAGTTTGTTCATGGAACCTAAACTCAGCTTCATCAAAACCAAATCCACAAACATAATTGTTTCACTGTAGTTGGGATAATAACATTTAAGGAACAAATAAAACTGCCTCATCTACTCTGCTGCTGTTTCTGTATACAACTTTCATCTATAGATTAGTGAATCCACTTATCAACAACCAACAAGAGATGGACCCGTCTTGAAATCAGGTTGAAAATCTCAAAAAATGGACATCGTTATTGAAGGAAAACTATTGACACAAATCAAAGCAGTACAAGTTTTGATACAAAATGGCCTCAGGTATGTACATCAAAGAAGCTGGAAGAATTGGGATCTGTTAAAGACCAAAAGCATGATTTCCCACACAATCTTGGCTGCAGTTAAGGGGTATGCATATTTCGTAGATGGTCAACCACATCGCTGGACATGCTGAGACGCTGAATATCGGATCGATGAAGAACGCTTCCAAGAATTTGGGTAGAGTTGTTTGTTTTGGAATCAGTTCCTTCGCTCTTGGGAGAAACACAATGGCGCACACGAATACGATGATTCTTTGACTTACTAGAAAAGGTTCCATACACCTTAACAAGCAAAATAACCTCTTTATCTCTGGTGACTTCACACCATGAGTTTTGTGGTTGACCATCAACAAATCCTTCCGACATGTGGGATTCCTCCAGACGAACTGAGACCTCAACAATTTGGTTAGGTTTGATAATTCCAGTTGCAGGAGAGACCTGATACAAAAGCAAGAAATAACCCAGCTTTTGTTATAGTCGATACCATCATTTTATAAATAATGACAACGTTCAACTTAGAGAATGCAAAAGTCAGGCAGAACTCATTGTAAGTAGATTATGTAAATAAATAAAGTTACCTCAAGCCATCGTGGAAAGCCAAAAGAACCTCTAAGACTATAATGACCCGACGCTTTGCCATTCACTCGAATTGTAGACTGACCTTCACAAACTATTTTAAATATAGCGTCGCTTTTCTCGCATTTATTTGTAATACGTAGAAGAGATGTATCCTCATGTTGAAGAAGTATGTTGTTCGTACTGACAATAACTTCAGGAATCTTGCACAGCACCTCAAGTATATGCTTAATTTTTTCGTTTGAATGAAGAATTTCTCCAAGCTCTTGTCTTCTTATAGACTCATCAACTCGAGCAATATTGACATCAAATATACAACGAACAGGCTTATGATCACTATCGACCACATCCATACAAGCCTCATACCTGTACAGGAGGAAGATCAGATGGGGAAAAAGGGGAACTGTAAAGTTGACATCAAATCTTTGTACGCCCATAAATCAAGATTTGTAAGAAAGAAAAAACATTGATAGCGTTTCCAAAATAAAGGGGCATGATAGGAGAAAAACCTGATAATAGACATACTAAATCTTTTTCTCATTTTTTAATAAGTTCATAAAATGTACAACTAAGAGAATAATTAGCTACAGCATTCCATACAAGAAAGCTACAGAAACAAATACCAACGGAAGTAATAAAGCTAGCAGCAGCTACCTTAGTTGCATGTACATTAAAAGAGAAGGACAAATGAAAAACACAAGAAAATAATTGTCCCCAGAAAATAATGGCCACAAATAAGGGATATTCATCTTTGGGTCTCCAACCCTTTGGAGCCACTTTCGTGAAGATGTTTTTTCCTTCTCTAGGTTGATCCATCTCCCTCCCATTTTCCTTGTATCTCCTTACAATGGGAGGTTAAGGTTTCCAATAATGACAAAGGAAGTTTGTAAAAGAGGATTTAAATTTACCATCAAATATTAGGGTTTTATATTTTTGTAGGGTGGAAGATTTAAACCTTAACATTGTGATCGAGAGTTCATGCTTTATGCTAGTTAAGTGATGTCCTTGTTGGCTAACTATCATGTTAAACTATTAGGTCTAATGATGATATAATCATTTAAAATGTGTAGACAAAATTATTAAGTGGGATGACCATATTGAAAATCTTCAATTAATCTATTAGATTTTCCCACAGGTCAACCATATAGACATTACACCTCCAACCTACCAACCAAACCCAAAAAAGATCCTGAATTTCGCTCCAAAAGAGTTTTGAAGTGAAATTCAGGAGGGATTTTTAAGACAGACAGATTATTGGAAGAAGAATTTCGTTTTGGAAGGTTTGTTCCGACTTTTTCCTTTGCATTATACCTGGAGAGTTGTTAATCATTCTTCTTCCAAGTTTTTAGAAGTCAATTCCAACTTGTTAGAGAAGAGTATGAGCTCAAGTTCCTACGTTGTCTGAGGAAAATTGTCTACACACCTCCGCAAGGAAGAGTCATCATTTTTTGAAAAGGAAACTGTCTCTTTATTATTGATAATAGAAACACAAAGTACAAGAGATATATACTAAGAGTACAAATAAAAAGAACTAAAGATCAGTAGACGCATTCGAACATCTCAACTAGGTTGACACCCCCTTAGCGTCCTCATCATGTACATACAAAATTAGTTAAAATAAATATAAATATGAATTGATAGAATACAATGGGGTAATGGAGTGAAGAAAGAAGCAAAGAAAATAGGGCTGCAGATTTGAAACAACAGTCTGCACAAAACAGCATAAATTTAGAAGTAAAAGCCGACCAATTCAAACACAAGTCCTAAATAGAGTGTGCACTAACCCCCTCGTTCATAGTGCACCAAGAGGCTGCGTTTATTTTTGCAATGCCCATTCGATCTGACCAGACCATGAACTTATTATGAAAAATTCTTTGATTTCGTTCAAACCAAAGTTCTGCTAGCAGTGATTTGAAGAGATTAGTCCAAAGTAGTCGTGGCCCCTTTTTGAAGAATGGGCTCATGGAGATCTTTCTCGCATTGGATCTGAAAGTGCCGTCAAATAGCCAAACAACTTCGAAATGAGAAAACAGTCTAAACCAACACTTAGCTGAATAAGGGCAAGAGAAAAACAAGTGCTGCAAATCTTCTTTGTCCTGAAGGCAGAGGGCGCAAACCGAGGGCAGCAGACAGCTGTTAGGGGGCTTCCTTTGCATGACCTTCGAACAGTTTAATGAACCAAAAAACATGATCTACACAAGTATATTAACTCTCCTTGGACTGTTGGACTTCCACAAAGCTTTGTAGGTCTCTTTATTCAACGAGGATGATGTAGAAAGGTGAGTCACAAAGGATTTTACTGTAAACTTGCCATTTGAGTGTAAAATCATTGCAACGCTCCAGGCCTAGGATTCTGACCAGGATTCAGAATCCAGATTTGGCAACTGCCGGCTCTGACATTTTCCTGCGCCCTAGCAACATCATCCTTGCTTGTGTTAAAAACTTATTAGAGAGAAAGTTGTCCCCACAAACCAACACGGATCCTTTCAGCATGCTTTGTCCTCACTCACATGCATCTTAGAAAAATTCCCACGTCACCTAACATAGAATTGTTCGAAGCTAAGCACGCTTAACTTTGGAGTTCCTATGATTGAGCCGCTGAAAAGGAAGGTGCACCTTGTTGGTATAGGTAGTAACTTCAAATTCTTTTAAGCCTTTCTAACCTTACTTGCATGTCCTTGGGATTCCTTTCATTCAGATGTGATATCGGTTCATTCATGTTTCCCTCCTAAACTCGGGGATATGAATCTAACTTCCTTAACTTGTATACATGTACCAATTTTGTCTAACTTGAGTTTTGTTATTTTTCTTTTCGACTCAAGTTGGTAGTATTGCTAGTTCAAGTTTCGAACTGGTGCAACAAAGTCAAAATTCCTTAAATTCTGCTATTTCCTTTAATGATTTACCACTTAACATAAGAATGGATGAGTATAAAAATACTTAGTAAGCAGTTCCCCTATTGGAGCCTCTTGGGTGAACCGTAAACCATTGTAGACAATAGGTAGTGATCCAGAAGGGTCACAACTCATCAAATAGGTAGTACATAGCCTGTTAAAAGAGTAAACAGTCTCCACTAATCTTAGCATGCATTCGACAATCTTGTAATGCATAAATGTCAATATCAACAGCTTTTCAATATGTTCATAGTGTCCTTACAGTACATAGCTCAAAAATTCATTCATAAATCAATAGTATGCTTTTATGGATACCATAATATTAAACATGTTCAATCAACTTTCCGATTTTGAGTGTCCAACTCAAGGGTATTCCAACAAAAGAATTAGCCTTAGAATCACGGTCGAATCTGGCTTTTAATATCCAATAACCTTTAATAAAATCAATCTCTTCTTCTCTCTATCTTATCTCAATAAACTTTAATCTCGCATCTATGTATGCGACTTATTGTGACAGAGTTTATTGTAGTTCCACTAATCTCATTCTCTAGGTCCATCCACAATGTCTTAACTTTGAACACAATTCAATGTGCTCCAAAATACTTGAACTTAAGCATGTGCTTAGTTCCTCTTTAGCACCACTACGTGGCACCATTTTCTAACCACCACAACCTTTTTCTTTAGGTTCTCAGTCACATAGACAGTCCATGCTATTTCCAGATTATACAAGCAATGTGATAGGCCCCCAATTACTAAGGTTTATGTGAGAAGAAATACAAGAAAAAATATGGGTAATATGTTAGGGGCATTAGAGTAATAAAAGTAGTTATATATGGACCCACATGAATATTGTTTGTTAGAAGGGTCCAGGAGGGGGTCGTTATATAGAGTGGAAAGTATAGGGTAGTGATCATCAGAATGTTATTTTGTATTTGTTCTCTGAGGAGACAATTGGGAGAGAAAAGGGAGCTCTCGAATCTTCCCTTGTGTTGATAAATAAATTGATAGGCTTGAACCTATCAATTTTGGTATCAGAGCAGTGCTTCTGGGCATGGTGGGCAAAATGGACAGCAGAGTATCTACGTTAGAAGAGAAGGTAGCTGAGGTAGGAAGGAAACAAACGACGGTGGAAGGACGAGTGGAAGAAGGTTTCATAGAAACAAATGGTAAGATCGACGGGTTAGCCCGCAATATGCAAGCGATGCAAGGTCAGATGGGGTTGATATTAGCCCGTGTTGATTCACTACTATCAGAGAGGGAATCGGCGTCATCAGAACGAACAATGACCGATAAGGGGAAGGCAGTGGCCGAGTCATCAATGAAAGAGTCGAAACAAGGAGATGAGGAGAGTATGAGAGAGAAAATAAACACACCTGGAAATAAGGAAATTCCGTGGTGCGACATGAGGTTGAGGAAGTTAGAGGTACCCATCTTCAAAGGAGAAGAACAAGAGAACCCAGAGGGGTGGCTGAACCAGGTTGAACGTTATTTCGTAGTAAACCGCCTGACTGAGAAGGAAAAATTGGAAGCTGAGGTGCTCTGTCTCGAAGGGGAAGCTTTGGATTGGCATAAATGGGAAGAAGAATGGGAACAAATTCCCAATTGGAAGAAATTTCGGGAGTTGTTCTTGGATCGATTTCGACCAATCGTTGATGCGGATAGATACTCCCGCCTTATGCGTCTGCAGCAGGATGGAACGGTGAGGGAATACCGCCGGCAATTTGAAAAATACTCAGCTGGTTTAAAAGAATTAGGGCAAAAAGCTTTAGAAGGGAAATTCATTTCTGGGCTCAAAGAGGAAATACAAAGTGAAATGCGTAAACTTAATCCAATGGGCCTTAAGGCCAAGTTTACGATGGCCCAATTGATTGAAGAAGATCAGGCTGTGCAACAAAAACGACTTAAAGAAGGCCCATCAAATTACGTAGGAACGAAAGGAAGCCCGTCGGTGAGCGGGTCACATGGATCGTCATTCGGGTCAATCGGGTCGGCCCACGGACGGTCATTTACTTTTAACCCTAATCGCAAGATAGGAAACTCAGGAGGGTCTTCAACTATCATTACGGCTGCGTCGCGTGAAAATGAAAATAAGGGAGCGGGAACCAAGCCCTTTCGAAGGATGACGGAAGAAGAAATGAGAATCAAAAAAGAAAAGGGAATCTGCTTCAAATGCGACGGAAAATTCAGCTTCAGCCATAAATGTAAACAAAAGGAATTGCAATTTATGTTTGTACAAGATGGAAAAGATATGTCTCCCTGGGAAGAAGAGGCACGGAAGAAACCGAAGCAAATTTGGAAGCAAGTGATGCGCCGCTGGATATAAAAGACAAGGAGGTAGCCCATTTGTCGTTAAATTCAAT
>JBBPDJ010000004.1:3951836-3963603 GCA_037974625.1 Cucumis cinereus
ACAATTGGGAGAGAAAAGGGAGCTCTCGAATCTTCCCTTGTGTTGATAAATAAATTGATAGGCTTGAACCTATCACAATGATCATATACTTGTATCCACAAAACATCTTATCAAGAAAACGTACCTGGCGAGGACGAAGGAACCGTATTGACCATGAGGACATATATCTTAGACTTACATCTAAGTCAGTCTCAGAACCTAAAACTTAGGCTCTGATGCCAACTGTAACGACCCGATTTTCAAAACTGAACTGAGGCCGTTACTTCAATAAAAATTCATAATCTTAACATATAGATTGATTCATCTCATATTGAAATCATCATAACGTAACAAAAAACAGCGAAAACATTTGTCAATATAGTCCCCCATCGCTTGGTCACGGGTCCTTCTTGTCCTTCTCCAGCTCTCCTTTACCTCTGCTTGAGAAAATATAAACATGGAAAGAGTGAGTATATAAAATACCCAGTAAGGGACCCACTACCGGGTTTGCTAGGATAATTGTTAACTTCCTATTAAGCTTATACCCTGTGCTACATAATCTAGTGATCCCGTATGAACACACATAACTGGCTAGTGCTCTCGAAGGAACACTCATAACTGGCTAGTGCTCCTGAAGGAACACTCATAACTAGCTAGTGATCCTGAAGGAACACATATCCGTCTGGTGAACCCGAACGAACACGTATCTGTCTAGTGAACCCACCAAAGGAACACAAATAACTGGCTGGTGAACCCGAAGGAACACAACTAACTGGCTGATGAACCCGAAAAAACACAAATAACTGGCTGGTGAACTTGAAGGAACACAAATATCTAACTGGTGAACCCGAATAAACACACATACATGTAGGGTATACTAGCTAATAGATAAAGTTAATAGCTACCATAGTCCAAAACATGCATTCTTAGTCCAAATCATTCATAAGCATATATATGAAAGTCTAATTCAACATTCACATTCACATTACAAATTTATCATGCTTTACGGTTTTTCCATAACAAACCATAAAAACATAACATCACGTAACTCATAGGTTTTTCCATAACAAACCGTCCTAACATATTCAATTTTAATTAATAATTCTCCATTAAAATTATTAATTAAAATCAACTTTAACTCATAGGTTTTTCATAGCACACTGTCATAACATATCAATTTTAATTAATAATTCTCTATTAAAATTATTAATTAAAATCAACTTTAACTCATCCCATAATCAATTAAGCTCATCACATAATCAATTAATTCAACTGTCACATAAATTTTCTTACTGCCACACAACCATCTTACTATCATATAAGCATCCTTACTATCACATAAACATCTTACTGTCACATAAACATTTTACTGACATATAAGCATCCTTACTGTCACATAAACATCTTACTGTCGAGGATCTGGTAGTAAATCTCTTACCTCTATGTACTGAAAATTCCTTGGCTCGAAGATAACTCCTCAAATCGATCCCTAACATTAAACATTTAATTAATAATTTTTCCATAAAAATTATTAATTAATTTTAACTTTAACTCTTCAATATCAATTCTTAATCTCACCCAACGACGGTGAAAACTCCAATTAATTCGTAGGGAATCTTGCGAATTAAATCCAACAAATAAGACTCCGATAACTCCTTCAATAGATCAAGAACAAATCCCAAATTAGTTCCAAATTAATCTTTAATGCGTATCCAAAAACCCAATTTCAAACATACCCAAAACCATCCAAAACTCACCCACAAAACCGGCAGTGGCAGCTGTGAGCGACAAGAGGACAAATTGGCGACGACACGTGACATCCGTGACTGGAGGACGCCGGACAGAGCTTGCACGGCGGCGCCAGACTCGACTAGGAGACCTTGGCGTCGATCGGCGCGGGTCGTGGCTGGGCACGACGCGGACAACTCGAGAAAGGTAGAGGGCAATGCATCACAACTTCAGGAGACCGGCGGCGGACTTACAACACGGCTTCGTCAAGCTTGGCACAGACGGAAGCTTCGTGGCAACGCTCGTCGAAGGGTGATCGACTGTGGACGAGACGCAGCTGCCGAAAAGACTTGGACAATGAGGGGCGATGCATGCGTGAGGAAGGAGAAGAAGAAGAAGAAAACTTTTTTTTTTTCTTTGCATGCTTTTCGATGAAACCCTAACATTAATTTTTATAAAAAAATAATAATAATAATTATAATAACTTTATTATTATTATTTCTTCTCCTTTTCCAAAATCAAATCTTTTCTCTTTTCACTTAATTCCATAAATCTCAATTCGAATTATCTTATCAAAAAATCAAATTTTAGCCACAATACCCAGATACACCCAAATAATTTAAGATAATTAATTTAGAAATTCCCTAAAAATTTGGGATGTTACAACCATAGTCTTCTGTCCGGAGATTCTGCCACTTGCTTTTGCGAGAGAAGTTGAAGCAAATGCTGAAATTCTGAAATTTCCTCTTCTTTAAGGAGTCTTCTAAATATTATAGACCAAGATAGAGTAGAATGATCCCAATGAGCATCAACAGATCCATTAGACAGCAAGGTAATTTTAAACAGCTTTGGGAAGCATGATCTAAAGGGTGAGGTACCAATCCACAAATCATTCCACCTTCCTCTAAGGACAAGGCTTCCACCTTCCTCCACACTCTAGAAATACCGATCCATGGACTTTTAAGTTCTAGACTTGCTAATTGTATGCCAATTGAAAGGTTCTTTGCCGTGAATGCTTCTAACCACTTGGCGCCATAAGGAGGCTTCTTTCTACATGAATCTCCAACCCCATTTGGCTAAAAGTGCAGTATTTTTTATGCTTAGACCGCCCAAACCAAGGCCACCATCCAATTGGGATTGGGTGACTCTATCCCACTTTACCAAGTGATTTATTTTGTGTCCGTGTGTCCTTCCCAAAAGAAGTTTCTCAATAATCTTTCCAAGGAAGAGACCACCTTAACCGACATAACAAAGAGAGACATGTAGTAGGTTGAAAGGTTTGCCAAAACCGATTTGCAAATTGTTTGCCTCCCACCTCTTGATAGATTAAATCTCTTCCATTTATCTAGTTTTTTATGAACTTTATCAATCACCGATTGCCAAAAAACTTCATTCTTCGGATATCCTCCCAATGGCAAGCCTAAATACATAAAAGGATATTTTTCAGATTTACAGCCAAGTTTTCAAGCCATGTTAGTTCAATTCTGCATCACTCAAGTTCACCCCACTCGGAGCTGATTTCTCCCAATTAATTTTCTGTCCCGAGCACCATTCATAGAAAGCTAAGGTTTCCTTTAATTTTAAAAGCATTTCCTCATGTTTGCAAAAAAGGAGAGTGCCGTCGACATATTGTAAGAGAGGGACATGGATCTTCTATTTCCCAACTACAAAACCTTCGTAAGCCCATTTTCATTGAGTCATCGTTCTTCTAAGGTTTTCAATCAATCAACTTTTTGCAAAGGTTTGAAGACTTAGTTTGATAGAGGTATTGCTTCTAACCCTTCTTCCAAGGTTCTCACTCACCCCTATTATTTCGATGAGGATTCGGTTGTTAGTGAAGAATTTGATCTTAGACCCAATTCTTGAGGAACCCTTTTTATCAGAACATATTGGGGAAGCTTTTGATATATTGTTTCATACGGCTGAGGAAATATTGTGTGTTCAAGATACAAGATCGGGTGCTTCTCCTTTGTCTCCCTATCAGGTACCATCCAAATTTTCTTCCATTGTAGAAGCTGGCGGTCTCCAATTGTCTAAAGTGGGTTGAATTTTCCCCGAGTTTTTCCTAATGCTCCTCTCCACTTTGGTTTGAAAGAGTACAATGATCTTTGCAGCGTAAACCTCTTCCTTAGTTTGCTCACTGTGTTTCAGCATGGGTTCAAGGCTCTTCACATTATATCTTTTTGTGTCCTTTTCTCCTCTTTGTATTCGTTTGGTAGTTTTGGATATTTTTGGTTTTCTAGGGAAAAAATAAGAACTTTGTAGATGCACCAAAATTTGGCATATCAACACAACCACAAAAATTTTAAGATTAAGATTTTCATTCATTCCAAATAGAAAAAGCCATGCATTCCAAATATTACGAACTTTACAGATCAGGGACTTCATTTCAAAAGGATTAGGTTGTTGCTACCTATAGGACCCTTTTCTTCTCAAGATCCCCATATGCCACAAGAATATAGGAGGAAAAGCAAATAGATGTAGGAAAGGAATCCTCCCTAAACATAAAGCCAATTAAATATTTCCAATCATTAGATCTTGACAGTCTACAAGTCCTTCAAAAATAAAGGAAGGGAAAGGGAAAGGAAAAGAAGAGGGGCCGGGGCACCGGCAAACCTTATCAAGAAAATGTCAACACATGGTATCTGATTTCAATTGGGGGTTTATGTGTCAAATTAAATTGCCATATGTTGAAAGATAAATTCAAATTGAACAACATACTGTGATATAGAAGTGACTACAGGACAGTCCAGGCTGCATCCAGACGCCAAAGATGACCGGCTATCACGATACAGTATCCTGTCACACCAAGCAGGGACACGCTTCTTTTCCCCAGAATCATACCCTATTAGACAGGCAAAATAAATTGATATCAAAACATCAGAAAACTCAAGTAACCTACATTGTAGGATAGAAACAGAAAAGCTTCCATGAGCATAATTGTCTTTTCTTTCCTTTTTTCTTTTTTGAAAAGGAAACCAACCTCTTTATTTATTTATTTATTTATTTATTTTGCAAAGGAAACAACTTCTTTATTAATGATTAATAATAAAGAGACAAAAGCTCTAAGTACATGAGTAGTATACAAAGAGCAAGAAAAAAACAAAGTTGGATCAGAAGGCGCACCAGGACATCTCAACTAGGTTGACACCCCCTAGCGCCTCATCATTTTCTCTACATTCGTACACAAATGTGATCTAGCATATGATAATAATAACATATATCAAATTTGGACAGACCCCAAATTTGATAAAAGACAGTCAAAAAAATAGTGGCAGTGAGGCTTTATGGTATTCCAGCCTTTTAGGAAACAAATTGTGGACCATACAAAACACCAACCTCTTTATTGATAATAATAAATCTCAAAGTACAAAAGGTTTATACAAAGAGCTAAACAAAACAAAAATAGACCATAGGATCAGTAGGCGGAACATCTAAACTAGGTTGACACCCCTTGGCGTCCTCATCATATCCAAAAACTCAATAAGAAACATAGAAACAAAATCTAACAAGACTAGGAATAAAAATACAGTCAAACAAAGAAGGAAATACAAATGGAAGAAGCATTTGAGGTCGTGGCCCAAAACTGAATCGTCAATCAAGGCGGAAAGATGAAGGCTTGCCAATTTAGTAAGCTATCTTGCATTGAGAAGTCTTTAAACTGTTTACTTAGAGAGCACCATGAAGAGGCATTCAATCGTGGTTCTTTCAATGGAATTAGATATTTTTTCTGGCATGAGGAAAGTGGACATGAAGTAGGTGGGAGACTGGAGAGCATAGATGAGCAAAGAGTAAGTCTTCCTCATGGCTCTTTCAACGAAATTAGATATTTTTTCTGGCACGAGGACAAGAAGTAGGTGGGAGATTGGAGGGCACAGATGAGCAAATAGTAAGTCTTCCTCCTCTTGAAAGATTAAACCACTTTCATTTGTCTAGCTTCTTTTGTACTTTATCCCGCCAAAGGAAGACCTAGGTACATCAAAGGGAGTTTTTCTATCTTTCAATTCAGCATGGATGCCGCAAAGGAGATCTTACTGGCCTCAGTGTTAATACCGAAAATGGCGGAGTTCTCCCAGTTGATCTTTTTCCCGAAACACCACTCAAAAATTTCAAGCATCTTTTTAAGTTTCCAAGCATAACTTCATCAAACTTCCAAAAGATTAAGGTGTCATCTGCATATTGAAGGAGGGGAACGTGAACATTATCCTATCCAACCTTAAATCCTTCGTACAAACCCTTCATGTGTAGATTTGTAATGAGGCTGCTAAGCACTTCACTAACAAAAAGGAAAAGGAAGGGGGAGAGAGGATTTGCCTTAACCCCTTGAGGCTTGAATTCTTACTCTGGGCCTTCCATTGATGAATACTGAATACTTAGGGTTTTAAACACAACCCATGATCCAAGAAATCCATCGATCGAAGTTCTTTTGTTTCTAAACTTTTTCCAAGAAACCCCAATCAACTCGATCAAATGGCTTTTCGAGGTCCAGTTTGATAATTCAACCTTGCTTTATTTTTTACCTATAATCTTCCACAACTTCATCTTAGTGAAGATTCAACAAGGGTGGTTGTTGTTCTCTTGGCGTTCCCTCTTCACTCTTCCCAAAGCTTATTGTGGGCATCATAATTTAGTTTTCGACAGTTCGGTCGAGTTGGTTGTTTCGTTTCATCTTTTCTCGTCGGGTGCAAAAATGGTTTCCTCTTGTCAAAGAATTCAATGTTACTTAGCAGTTTGTTGGTTTGAAAATTGTTAGCAAGTCTTCTTGGGCTCAAGGTCATTTTTGTCTCCCATTGGTGTTCCATCTACATTCTTTTTGAAGCTATTAGTGTGCAATTCTTCCAGAGAATTTAGCTTCTTATTGAAAAAGCATTATTTTGTTTGGTTGTTCTTTCTCCTTTTTGGTTTGAGTTATAGAGGATTTTGGTTTGTTTGTATCGTTATTTTGATTGTTCTTTTAGTCATTTTTCTCCTTATTGCTCAAAGTATATTACTCTTGTACTTTGAGCAGTAGTCTCATTTGTTATCATTGATAGAGAGGCTAATTTCTCGTTAAAAAAAAAAAAAAAACTGGCATACCAGCAACTAATACTAAAGCAGCTTGAAACAAACCTTAAACTCAACTCCACTAAACAGTATCGAAAAGATACCTGATAAACCTTGTTGTTGCCTCTCAAATTTATATGTTGGAGGAAATGTAATAACTGCTTCGCGCATTCCTTGGAAGACATTTCCAGATTCCATCTCTATACGGAGTTGATCCTTTTCTTTGAGCCAATCAAAGCATCTTTGAGAAATAAAATCCCTAGCTTCATCATATGATACCCCATTGAGCCGATAATTAAAATCACCAAGAAAAATGATCAGATCTGCCTCAGACAATTCAGGTGTCATTTCTACAGAGGACCCGACAAAAGCCTGTGAAAGACAACTACATCATTTGTAAGCCAAATAAAAAGAAGTTACAAGAAATTTCCAGTGTACGTTAATTACAAATTATAATGACAGTGAGAAGTAATTTAAACGACTGAATGGATCATGCAACAATTAATTCTACACATACATTTGAACTGCGAACTGTCTGAGCAGTGGGTGAAGAACAAGCTGCACAAGAAAGGAGCAATAGCAAACCAGGTCTTTAGTAAGACAAAAGCATCAAGAAGTCAACTGCAAGTGCGAATAAGAAGAGCCACTGTACCAGCTGTGGTACCAAAAGGATTGGATGGCCGGTGAAAAGACATATTCCGATACACGTGATCAAAATCTGCATTGCGACGGTTGACTGCTTCTAAATGTGCAGCAAAATGACAGTTAACAAAGCATAACACCCGGTCGAACACTCTTATCCTTAAACCAACTGCCCCCTGGTCAGACAACCTTTAATCATGTCAAAATTTACAATTATGAGATATTACAAACCATAAAATATACGCTAAAAATGAAGGTTTTATACTTAAGACAGAATCTCCATGAATGACCATACATTCATAAATCCAAACAATAATCTATGTCGTCCTGCCCAAAACATTCAGCTACTATGATCTGCAACATAATTCCTGAAAACATCCTTTTTCGATTACCATCCCAAAGATCTTGAAAGGGAACAAGGAGATATGGAAATAATAAAGAGGTTTAAAAATGACATGGAAGAGCACAAACATAGACATAGGACACAACCTGACGTATACCAAATGAGAGAATTTTATTAATGTTTAAAGTTGTGAATAGTAGAAGACAAGTACTCTATTTATAATTGAAAAGCAAACTAATCCTAATCCTAATTAATAAAAGAAAATAATCCTAATCCAAATAGATTAAGGACTTGACCATAATATCTTATTCCTACTACATCACAACACAACATGAACATGGTGAAATCCAGTAAAGTAAATATATGTAAGGTAAGTTCTCTCCCTTCTCTCTCCTACTTTCCTCCCTCATTCCTCCTAGCCATCCTCTCCTTCAAAGTTAGTATGGAGGTAAAGAGTTGCAAAATCGCTGACTCCTACTACTGTATATGGTTTGAAAAGGGGCTCTTCACATTGAAGATGTGGATTTTCGAAAAGTTCTACATGTCTCGAAATCTTAAATGCTTTGGTTCATTGAAGTCTTATCTTATTTGGTTCAAGTCAAAGAGTACAGGTACTTCCTCAAGAATGGGAGAGATGAGAGTGGAACTACAAGATTGACAAAGTTCAGAGTCCCCTCGAGGTGGATAGTTCGCTGTGTGGCTAGAAAGCCCTTCGGTTCTCAATCCTTCGTACATGTCTTCTCAGGAGTAGCAAAGGAAGGTTGGTTATCCTTTTTACGTATGATGGAAACCTTCTTAAGGATTCATGAATATGAGCAATGGCAATCTTCCCTTCATTCTGTTCATCCTGCCTTTATCCACAAAGGCACCCAGGGGAGTCACTCTGTCCGTTCAGGCCAAGCTACGCAGACATGGTCAAGACTACCAACTCCTACATTTCTCATGCGGGCCATTCCAGAAAACAAAATGTCCCCTTAAAATCTGACCCTAGTAAGCTTCATGGCTCTCAATCAGAAATCCAGACCTCACAGCATCATTGTGTTCGAAAATCCGACGAGGTTATTGAGGAAGATTTCAACAATTTATGGGTTATTACCAGATTATTCATTTTTTATGATTGGAAGGACATCTCTCAGGTCTTCGAAGATTTATTCCAGGTGTAAATTATCATCACCCCTTTATTTATTTGCAGACAAAGTTGTTGTTAAGTTTAAACAAGGCAACATCGCGAATTTGTTTCAACGCGGGAGAAATGGTCTAATTTTGGGAAATATCACCTTCTTTTTGAAAGATGGGATGTGAACAAGCATAGCCGCCCGAGTTGCATCAAAGGATTTGGGGGGTGGTTGTCCATTAAAAATATCCCATTAGACCTCTGGAGAAGAGATATAATCAAAGCCATCGAAGCACATTTTGGAGGTTTGGAGAGTATTGCTCTAGATACTCTAAATTTCATTAATTTCTTGGCTGCTATTCAAGTCCGCAAAAACCTATGTGGGTTCTTACCAGCCACAATAGAGTTGAAAAATGGAAACAGGGGCAATTTCTTCCTTAACTTTGGGGACATTGAATCAATGGATGATCTTTACATTATCAGGAAAGATCTTTTCTTTCATGACTTCACAAACCCCATTGATATTTGTAGACTACAGAAAATAGCATTGGATGGAGATGTTAAGGTCGATTCTCTTCTTCTAACTGGAATTTTCTTAATCGTAACAAACCATCTATCTTCAGGAATCCTCACAAGGCGCTCAAACTTCAACCATCGAAACTTTTGTTTACAACTGGCTCCAGCAATTGTTAGCAACCCCATTTATTTGCAATAAATGATTATTCCTCAACAATGTCTTTGAAGAAAGAGAAAAATGACGGCTGTGATATTAATTCTAGTAAAAAGGATGCGGATTCCGGTAGTCAACCAACAATGGCCCACTCTGCATGCTCCTCTCACCCCCCAAGAACTATCAGCTGCCTGACTAAAATATGTAGTTCACTTATGGAAAAAACACCCAATTTCTGGTATGTAGTGGTTGTTGAAGAGTCTGAATCTCGAGTTTTGTCTGTTTCTGCTCCTTGTGCTATTTCCCCTTCAATCAATCCAACTTCAGAATCAACTATCAAGGCACGCAGTACCCCTTCTAACAAGTCCTCCCCTTCATCACCCAAAAAAAATTACCGGCACTTTAAATTTTATCCAAAGGTCTTTAGAAAAGGAGCCACATCTTTTCGAAATGTTTGGACGAGCATGACAAATCCTGACCTTTTAGAAGTAAGCAATGTGAATTTACTTTGCCCCGACTTCTGTAATAACAGGTCAGTAAGCTCCTTCCCCTCAAAAGATCATTTCATTCTCTCCCCTTTCAAAATCCCAGGATCATCCTATGAATTTGTGCGAGGTTTACACAGCTCACCCTTTGCAATCTCAAGGAAAAATGAGAATAAGTCCGAGGATTAAACTTCAGTGATCAATGTTAGTAGCAAAGAGCTCTTTCCAAAAGTTAACTCCTTAGAGGAAGATGTGATTTTCGGAGAGGCAGAAGATATTGATTCAGTTGGCAGTGAACTCGCCAATTTATTTCTCTCCAGAAAAAAGAAAGAAGGCAAAACAGAGGCTTTTGACGTCCCTTATCATTTTTTTTAGAAACGGAAACGAGCCTCTTTATTCATATATAATATAAAAAAAGAGACAAAAACTCTAAGTACAAGAGGATTATAGAGAGAGCTAAATTCTTAAACATAAGTCTAAACTAGGATCAGTAGGCGCACCCGGACATCTCAACTAGGTTGACACCCCATAGCGCCCTCATCATATCCTAAAAAGTGAACCTAACAAGATGATCGAGGCTTTATATTCATTGGTCTGGTAATTTTTTTTTGAAGAGGAAACAAGCTCTATTAATATTAATATAATAGAGACAAAGCTCTGAGTACAAGAGAATTATACAAAGAGCAAAATCTAAAAAGCAACAACAAGTAAGCAAAAAACAAAAAGCAGTAAAATACAATAAAGCAAAGAAAATAAAACTGGTAAAAACATAATTGAGAATGAGAATTCTGGCCAAATCCACATGAAGAAATCTGAAGTAGCTATCAATTGGAAGACTGGAACTGAACTGAGCCAAAAACTGTGATATGTACTGCTCAAGGAGGTTGAATGAAGGCATGCCAATTCAACACAATCATTTGAACTGAGTAGTCTGAAAATTTACTGCTTAAAGAACACCAAGAGGAAGAGTTTAACCTGGCGAGTTCATATCTTTCTGACCAAAGTGAGGTTGTATTATTAAAAACCCTCTGATTTCTTTCAAACCACAATTCAGCAAGGATGACTTTAACTGCATTAACCCACAAAATAAGGGTCTGATTTATAAAACTGGGTCCAAACAGAAGCTGTGAGACGTTGCTACATACCCTATCAAATGACCAGCTTAGATTGAAAGAGATCATTAGTTTTCCCCAACAATTTTCAGCATACTTACAGCTGAAAAAAAGGTGTTGAGGATCTTCATGAGCCTGTAAACACAGAGGACAAGCATGTGGAGAGATGGAGTGAGCTGGAAGTTTCTTTTGAAGGACGGAAGCACAATTTAAATTACCTTTCAATAAAATCCAAACAGTAATGTTAACTCTCTTTGGGCTTTTAGACTTCCATATTCGTTTTACCGATTGAACCTCCATGGGAGTTGAAGATTCAAGGTGTATAGAGAGAGATCTAACAGTATAAGACCCAGAAGATTCCAAACTCCAACTTCGTTTATCCGGCTGATCCGAAGGTATAAAAGTGTTAAGGATCCCGAGGAGACATTGAAACTCAATAATGTCTTCATCTTTGAGGGATCTTCTGAAGATTAGTGACCAAGAAGCTGTTGTTTGGTCCCATGTATCAACCACTGATGCTTCGGGAGAGGGGGTTAATCTATAGAGATTAGGACAAACCGATTTTAATGGTAAGTTGTTTAACCAAGGGTCTAACCAAAACCTTGTTCTATCCCCCCTTCCAACCTTGAAAACTGACAAGACCTCTATCTT
>JBBPDJ010000004.1:3963703-3989887 GCA_037974625.1 Cucumis cinereus
TTGAAGGACAGAAGCGCAATTTAAATTACCCTTCAATAAAATCCAGATTGTAATATTAACTCTCTTTGGGCTTTTGGACTTCCATAATCGTTTTACTGATTGAGTCTCCATGGGAGTTGAGGCTTCAAGGTGTATAGAGAGAGATCTAACAGTAAAAGACCCAGAAGAATCCAAGCTCCAGCTTCGTTTATCCGGCTGATCCGAAGGTGTAAAAGTGTGAAGTATACCGAGAAGGCGTTGAAACTCCATAATGTCTTCATCTTTGAGGGATCTTCTGAAGATTAGTGACCAAGAAGCTGTCAATTGATCCCATATATCAGCCACTAATGCTTTGGGAGAGGGGGATAATCTATAGAGATTAGGACAAACCGATTTTAATGGTACATTGTTTAACCAAGGGTCTAACCAAAACCTTGTTCTATCCCCCCTTCCAACCTTGAAAACTGACAAGACCTCTATCTTTCTCCACTGCCGAGATATGTTTATCCAAGGACTTCGAAGGCTGCCAACTTCTTTTCTACCCGTGTGCCATTTGCAAGAGTCAATACCGTGGATGCTTCTAACAACAGAATACCAAAGAGGAGATTGGGATTGAGAGAATTTCCAACCCCATTTAGCCAATAGAGCTAGGTTTTTAATGGATATCCGAGTTAAACCAATCCCTCCTTCAGTATAAGCTTTTAAAGCCGATGACCATTTGACTAAATGGTTCAGATTACTTCCTTTGTTTCCTTCCCAGAAAAAGTTTCTCATTGCTCTTTCTATGACTTTAATTACCTTTTCGGGCATTAGGAATACCGACATATAGTAAGTTGGAAGATTTGAGAGAACGGAAGAGCATAGGGTAAGTCTACCTCCTCTTGATAAATTGAAGCGTTTCCATTTATCCAACTTCTTCTGAATCTTATCGACCACCGGTTGCCAAAATTGTGAGGATTTAGGGTATCCTCCCAAAGGGAGTCCCAAGTACATAATAGGAAGAGCTTCTGTTTTACAATTCAACATTGATGCAGCAGATTGTACTTTGCTTTCATCAATATTGATACCACATAAAGTCGATTTCTCCCAATTTATCTTTTGTCCCGAACACCATTCGAATATCTCAAGAGTAGATTTGAGGTTTCCGAGCATTCCATCATCAAAATTACAAAACAGCAGCGTATCATCGGCAAATTGCAATAAGGGAACATGTACCTTCTCTTTTCCAACTGTGAAACCTTAGTACAACCCTTTCTTGTGTAGATTTAGTATTAGACTGCTAAGGACTTCACTAACAAGTAAGAAAAGGAAGGGAGATAAGGGGTCTCCTTGCCTTAATCCTCGGGTTGCTGTAATTCTGCCCCTAGGTCTTCCATTGATGAAAATTGAGTATTTTGGATTCTTCACACATCCCATGATCCAGCTTATCCATTTCACACTGAACTTCTTTTCCGTTAAAACTTTCTGGAGGAAGTTCCAATCCACTCTATCAAATGCTTTTTCTAAATCCAGTTTAAGGATCCATCCTTTCTTTCTTTTAGATCTATAATCCTCTACCACTTCATTTGCTGTAAGAATTGGATCTAAAATTTGTCTACCTTCCACGAAAGCACTTTGGGTTGGGGATATTATACTTGGCATAACTATCTTGAGTCTGACTTAGGGTTGGAAGCCTTACAGAAGTACAAAAAACACAATCCTTAGAACAAAGAAAAAACTAAATAAGAATTACAGCAGAAACAAACCAAAATAGAATATGATTCTTAAGTGAAAAAGATAGAAAAGGGAGAAAGACTGAAGGAAAATAATGGAGCTGTTAGGTCTTGGCCCGAGAGTAAATAGAGCTTCAAGGTGGATAAATGAAGGCTTGCCAATTTAGAGCGATGGCTTGCAATGAGAAGTCTGAACTTTTTACTGACGGAGCACCATGAAGAAGCATTTAGCCTAGCAAGTTCGTATCTGTCAAACCACGACGAGGCTTTGTTGTGGAAGACTCTTTGGTTTCTCTCGAACCACAACTCAGTCACTATTGCCTTTACAGCATTAACCCATAGGAGGAGGGCATGATTTTTTAACTTCGGACCGATTAGTAACTGGTTTACGTTATTTCTGCAATCCTTGTCAAAGGACCAACTAAGATTGAAGGTGAGGAAGAGTTTAAACCAGCAGTTTCCAGCATAAACACAATTGAAGAATGGATGTTGGAGATCCTCGTGAGCCCATAGGCATAGTGGGCAAACGTGAGGAGAAATGGAGTAAGAAGGAAGTTTATTCTGTAAAACTGACATGCAATTTAGACTTCCGTACATCAAAATCCATACCATGACGTTGACATCCACTGGAGTAGATGGAGCAAGGTGTTTAGACAAGGATCTGACAGTAAAAGTCCCACTGGATTCTAGCCCAGCGTCTTCTGTCTGGTTGGTTAGAGGGGGTGACTTTGGTTAGGGAACCAAGTAGGAGTTTGGGTGTCTCTTCGTTTGTCCCCCTCTGACAATTTAGAGATTTGATTTTTTTAAAAAGGAAACATAACCTGTCCAGCCTCTATCCCTCATCATTTGACCTCTTTCATTAAGACTGTGATATTAATTTGATTTGATTTATTAGATCGGCATAATTCTGTCCGCAATCAACAAAGGCTGCATCTCTAGTTTCACTCGCTCGCTTTTATAATTCCTGTGATCCACTGTTGTTGAACCTACCAGAATTCGACCCATGAAAATTCTACATTGGAACACTAGGGAGACCCTAGACCATCCTAAACAAATGGAGATCAAATTTGATCAAAAGCTGTATTCCAGACATGGTTTTAACCCAAGAAACCGACTATACTCTAATCAAAGCCTTGTGGAGCTCGAAAGGAATTGGATGGCATTTGGTTTTAACCTGACTCTACTCTAATTAGGTGGCTTGCTAACCAAGTGGGAGGAAAGTAAAATGTCATTTGTTGAAGTCCTAAAAAGGGAGTACTCTTTATCAGTCAAGTGCAGGACTTCATGTAATAAATTATGCTGAGTGACTAATATTTACGGGTCCACAGACTACAGAGAAAGAATTCGTATCTGGCTAGAGCTGTCCTCCCTCAGAGGCTACTGTTCTGATGTTTGGAGTGTAGGGGTGAGATCAACATGACCAGAGTATCTTATCCTTAACTTCTACAGCATTTTATATAAGAAAGTAGATTTTGTTGGAGCGTTTCCTGCCACAATTGAATAGGAAGTTGTTTCAGAAGCTCAAAACAGAAATCTGATTTCCAAGTTTAGCTTGATGGAAATCAGAATTGCATTAAAGTCATTGGGCAAATTATAGTCCCTGGGCCAGCGGTTACTCAAAAGAGTTCTTCATTCGTTTTTGGGCTTTGCTCAAAGACGATATCTTCAATCTGTTCAACAAATTATATTCACTTTACTTTTCTTTACTTTGCTTTGCTTTTCGCTAATCTTTGTATTTTTTTATTTTTCCTAGTCTTTTCCTAGCTCTTTGTATACACCTTATGTACTTTGAGATATTTTATTAATAAAGATTTCGGTTTACGTTTAAAAAAAAAAAAACATGAACATGGTGACAGCAATTTCTGGAAATGTAAGACACAAATACTTCGGAGATACATAATTTAATTTTTATCTTTTTTAGATACCGTAATGTGGTTTAATTTTTGATTTGGAAGAAACAGAAGTTAAAAAAAAAAAAAAAAAAGAAACAGAAAAAACAAGTAAACTCTCTAACACATGTTTTTCTTTTTACTTTATATATATATATATATATATATATATATATCATGCAATCCTGTTCGGTTTGGTTTTGGGTTTAAGGTTTTGAACCCCAAACCAAACCTTAAAAACTGTAAAAACCAAAATTTCAATTTGGTCGTGCATCCCTAAAATACAGCTATCTAAAAGAAAACAAAAAAATTCATTCAAATATGAAAAGAGGTTAATGCTCAAAATACAAAATGTACAAAAATAATTGTTTAGTTGGTAAATAACAATATTTTTTAAAATACAACATACAAAATGTAGAAAAAAGCTACGCTGGAAGCAGTACTATTGTTGGAACAAAGAAACAAGATATACCTTATTACCAATTGCACGTCCAAAGCCACAGGGAACTGCTGCAGCATCAACATCCCCCACATTAGCCCTGATGTTACTTCTAACCCTGAACAATTGAACTCATATCATACACCATCTCCGAGAGACACGAGCAATTACAATGGAAGATAAAAACATCCCAATAATAGAACAGAAACATCCCAACCAGAAATAAAAAATACAATACACACTCAAAGCTCAACCACAAGAAAAATCTCGGACTTCTAAGACTTGGATCAAATTTTAACCAAGCTTTAGAGATTTGGGTTTGAATGTAATATGCCTCTGAGAATTTTTCTCTTTTCATTATATCAATTAAAAGTTATGTTTCCTTTTAAAAAAAAAAAATCCAATTTGAATTCAGCTATACATTCAAATTTTAACCAAACTTTTGAGATACAAATCCACCGACTTCTAAGACTTAAACCAAATTTTCCGAAAGTGTGCCAACAATGAGTGTTGGTGCCATGGATACTTTTGATTACTTTACACCAAAAAGTTGCAAGTTCATACATGAATCTCCAACCCCATTTAGCTAATAAGACCAGGCCCTTGTTTTTCAAATTCCCAATCCGAGACCTTCATCCATCAAGGAATAAGAGACCAAACTCCAAAAGGTTAGGTGACTTAATTTCCTTGATGGACGCACCTGCTGATTTAATTTCCTCTATCCATCGATGCACTTGTCGATCTGTAGTTACTCTCATCTTGTATCCTTTGTATATTGAGCATTAGTCTCATTTCATTATTATTATTATCTTTTTTTTTTTTTTGGAAAGGAAAGGATTATACAATAAGCAAATAAACCAAGGATCATCAGGTGCACTTGGACATCTCAACTAGGTTGACACCCCCTTAGTACCCTCATCATATCCAAACGAGCTAAAATAAACTAAAACAAATAAATAACAAATATGTAATGTCCACAAGCAAAAGCAAAAACTAACAACCGAAAAAGGAGTACAAAGAAATACGAATAAAAAGACTAAACATCCATTTGAAGAAAAGAGGACCAAATAGGCTTATATCTCGCACTAAGTGATTATCAAAATCCTTGGAGAGGGAGCACCACGAGGAGGCTAAGCTTTGCTCTAAAGAATTCTCTGGATTCTTTCCAACCACAATTCCGACAAAAATGCTCTTATCACATTGATCCAAATACAATTAGATGTAGAATTTAAAGAGACTCCCGTCAGAGGCTGCAACATGTTTTCTTTGAAGTAAATTCCAAATATCCAGCTAATATTAAAATCTGCAAGAATACTATACGAACAGGAAGTTGAATACGAGCAATCAGAAAAACTGATGCTGTGAAGACTCAATTGCGGCCGTGCATAAAGAGCAGATTGAGGGAGACAAACAATGATTATACATCTTCCTTTGTAACTCCTCTAAATTGTTTAGAACTCCAAAAAACATCATCCAAATTAGAATACTGATTCGATGTGGAATTTTGTATTCCCATAATGCTTTTTCCAGCTTTTTATCCAAAGGAGAAAGAGTTTTTTTTTTTTTTTTTTTTTCTCTTTTGAAAAGGAAACAAGCTTCTTTATTAAATAAAGTTCAAAATACAAGAGACTTATACAATGAGGAAAATAAAGAAGCCAAAAAGAGGATCAGCAGGCGCACCTGGACATCTCAACTAGGTTGACACCCCCTTAGCGCCCTCATCATATCCCATAATACAAACAAGAAGAGATCCAAGAATAAAACGAGAAGTAAAAGAACCAACACTACAAGGGAACAAAGTACAGCAGAATCTTCATCGATCTCTCAAGGATTGAGCTCCGAGTGAGGACAAGGAGAACCACACTCATTATAACGGTTGTGAGATAAAGACCGACCGTTTAGAGCAAATTTCTTGAATGGAATAACTATTAAATTCCTTATTCAAGGAGCACCAAGCTACAGAGCTTCTCTTTGCAGTTTCCAACACGTCTTGCCAAATCCTAGCCTTGTCATGAAAAATAAGTTGGTTGCGTTCAAACCAAAGTTCTCCCAGCACTGATTTAACCAAATTTTCCCATATTAATTTTGGCTTCTTAGGCAAAAACGGGCCACTAAGTAGTTGAAAGACAACCACACTTAAAGAACCATTAAAAGCCCAACCAACATCGAAGAGGGAGAACAAAAACCTCCAGCAATTGGCTGAAAACGGACAGGAAATAAGAAGGTGGAGAAGTCCCTCATTGTCATTCATACACAGTGGACAAACAGAAGGTAGAAGGCATTGGTTGGGAATTTTTCTTTGCATCACCAGGGAGCAATTTAAGAGGCCATATGCCATAATCGAAATTAATACATCAACTCTCCTTGGACTGCTGGGTTTCCATATAGCTTTAAACAAACCTTTCTCCAGGGATGAAGGAGAAAGATAGGATGATAGAGATTAAAAATAATAGATCTTGGAGATCAGAAATTTCCTCATCTTTTAACAGTCTTTGAAGTACCACTGACCAGGACAGTGTGGAAAAGTTCCAATAGGCAGCGATGGAATCCTTTTGGCATCAAGGAAATTCTATACGATCTAGGGAATTGGAGATTGAAAGGTAAATCACCTATCCATGCATCAGTCCAAAAGGCACTTCGCCTTCCGTTACCAAGCTAACGATGCCAAGTTCTCCACTGATCTCCAAGTTCTAGAAATAACAATCCAGGGGCTCCTCAAGCTATTACCGGATTTACCAACTGTATGCCAGTCAAAAGGCTCTTTACCATGGATGTTGCGGATGACTTGCCGCCATTAAGAGTTAGTTCCACCGAGAATCTCCAGCCCCATTTAGCAAGAAGGGCTGTATCTTGAGCTTTAAAACTCCTAGGCTGAGCCCCCCATCAATCCGTGCAAATGAAGCTTTTTTCCAATTAACCAAATGGTTAATCGTACTTCCAGAGTGACCCTCCCAGAAGAAATTCCTCATTAATCTTCCAAAAAGCAGCCACATTGTCCGGGATGGCAAATAGAGACAAGCAGTAGGTGGGAAGGTTGGCCAAAACTGACTTGCATAGAGTTTGCCTTCCTCCTCTAGAAATGTTGAACTTCTTCCATCTATCCAATTTCTTATAAAATTCTGTCAATCACAAAGGAGAAGAGGTTTAACCAATGAATTAACTGAAAATTTTCCAAAGGGGGCCACAACCACGATCTTCTTTTCGATTTATCTCCTAGTCCCCCTTGTATTCCACGAAAGAACTTTCATTGCACTACCACATCCAAGACTACCTTAACTGTTGGAAATAAAGATTATAGAACTCAAAAGAAAGATAAACCACAAGCTACAATGATGCCATGCAAGTGCTGTGTGATTTCTTCTCTTATTTCATTATCTTAAAGAAGAGGCTTGTTTCTTGTTCAAAAAAGTAAAACAAGAAGAGAGGCCACATCCCCGACTTCCTATTGGAAAGAGAACGACGAAAACCGAACAAAAAGAAACACGAGCACCCGGACCAAACAAGGAAATCAGCAATAAAGTGATTTTTAGGGAGGACAAATGAAACAGTCTTGAAAAGAAAGCAAAAAGAGGTCTCTCCCCCACCCAAAGATCTTCCTAGAAGTGTCCCTCCCCTCTCCCACAACACAAATGGAATGAGTTGTCTTTAAGGGTTAGTAGTGAAGATGTGAAAAATTTGGCTCCAAACTCGTCCCGAGAACAGGAAGACATTTGTTTTAGAAAAGAGGTTGCAGATCTCTTTCAAACTCCATCCCTCGAAAAGTCACCTCAGCTGCATTCATGTCAATTTTCCTTAATTACGTCTCATCAAATTCCTTCCAAGTACTCCTCCAGTTTTCCTCCATAATTGAAGCTTGGTAGGGCCATTCATCACAAATCAATATAATTTTGTAGTTGAATGGAAATTCTGAATCATCTATTGCTCCAGAAGAGGTTTTGAGGTTTTTTCATCTAAATTTTGGTGGTCTAGCTCAAGGTGATTTAATGTATCTGTTTCTGTCTCTTCTTGTGGCTGGAGTTCTCATGTCCAAGATTTTGAATTGCCAGAAAGAAACAAATATGAAGAGGGGCCAAAATTATTTATGATATTGTTATATTAATGATAAGGCAGTTCAAAAGTTTGTTGCAAGTATTTCTTTGTTGGACGATGGTTGCTTTAAATTCGACATTGGATGTGATAATTCAGTAATCAATAGGAATCACGTTCTCTCTCATGAAGTTTTTTTTCTTTTCTTTTCTTTTTAATGAAATCAACAACTTTCATCGAGAAAAAAATGAAAGAATACAAGGGCATATAAAAGAAAAACCAATGAATAAAATGGTTAGATTGGCGACAACCCTATTTGGTTGGAAAGAAACCAAAAAATAAAATGGTTAGATTGGTGAGCAAAATGGGATATTATAAAGAATCATGCCTCTTTGTGATTGGGATTCTTTTTATCAAGCTGAAGTTTATATTTATCCTCGTAATGTAATGAAATCTAGTGGGAGAGCTATCTGTAACCATTCGGTAATTTATCTATGTACTTTCCCCTGTTGCTACTGTAAGAAGATACTTCATGCTTCCTCTGGTAGTTTTGATTTTTCTCTAATTGTTTATCTAACATAAATGTAAGCAATTGTTTTCGATTTTAAATGAATACCAAGGAAGATTGTCAGGTAGGGAAAAACCTAACCTAAGTAGGCCAATCGTACATCCACTCCAACAAGATCAAAAAAGAAAAAAACAAAAACAAAAACCAAGTACTAAAATTGTAACAATTAGAAAAGAAAATAGTCACAGATGTTATTAAATAAGTTCAGGGTTGATCAACTACAAACCATATTGCTATTAGCAAGCCTGCCAACTGCCTAGAACCAACACGTTGAAAAGTTGATCCTTCATCCAGCGTTTTCCCTATCATATCCAACCACCATTGGCCTAGTGAACTACCCTCAAGTCCTACCTGCATTCAAAAGAAACATAAAATAAGTTTAGGGAGGAAAGAAATGCAGCTAGATGGGATGACTTTTTTTTTTTTCTGGTCAAATTGACAAACGATTGAGAAATCTTCAAATTTTCAATTTGAACAAAAATGATATATTTTTAAGTCAACATGGCAACACTCTACTTATTGGTCTCTTATATACTGCATAGGGATTTTTTTCCTTCTTTATTAAAAAGGAAACGAAAATGAAAAGAGACTAATGTCAAAAATTACCCTTAAGAGGGGAAAAAGACAAAATTAAGAAAAGAAAAGACAAGTCATACTAAAGGTAATGAAAAGAAACTAATCTCAAAGACACAATTACCCTTAAGAGGGAAGAACGACAAAATAAAGCAAAAATGACAAATCATTCTATTTATTTTTGGAATATTCACCTTCTACAGTGAGGTGAAGACTAAATACCAAAAGGAAAAAGGATTCACACGAAAAGCAATCCGAGAGGTTAGGCACCAATAATGAAAATTTCTACTCCTAGAAGACAATTGAAACTATCCTAACAAAGAGAGGAGAACAATGATGATGGAAATCTTCCAGGCGGTTTGCGGTTCTTCCTTCTAATGACTGGCATATCAATGATTTTTTTCTCCCAGATGAAGCAGCAGCCATCGGTCCGTAGAATCTATAAAAAAGAGATGGTTGTGGCGCCTTTAGGACGTAGACCTAAGAGAAGCTATCTCTTAAGGCGGAGTCTTTCCCTTCAGTAGCGCGTGATAATACACAGGCGTAGAAGCAGTAGACCTGATCTTGGGTTGGGTAGAGATTCATTTCTTGAACCCTATGGTCGAGTGTACTATATAACCAACTAGTCTTTCCATGGTATATCCTTATTTTTCAAAAGCAAGTTAGACAATAGAAGTCGAGCGTGATAGTATTATGCCTTTGACTCTCTTTCTTTCGTTCTCCTTGAAGGGCTCGAGACAGCAGATCTATATTAACCATTACCCTGCAACATCCATCAGAGGATATCATCAGTAGTAGGGATATCGCCAGTCGATTCAGATGATGTTCCAGGTAAAGCACCACCCACAGAGGTATTTACATACCTAGTTTTCTTACTGGCATATGATCTTGGACATGTCTTGCAAGAAGGTAAGAACTCCAACCTGTCCAATGCTTCTTCGGCCAAATACAATATACAAGTGGGACCTGCACTATGAGCAAGCTGTGCGGAAAACCGCTTCTTTTTTCCGGTTTCGCAACAACTTGGGGGAAATGGGGTTCTACCGGGAAATCATGGATTTTTGAGTTTTCACCTTTGGTTACTGGTCGAGCCACTGGAATGGAATGAGATAAGAATGTTTTCATTTCAACAATGAAAAGATCTGTTTCTTCCAAAAAAAAAAAAGAAAAAAAAAGACTTCAAATTAGTCAGGTTTAGTTTAATCTTTTTATTTTCGTCAGGTTCAGTTTGTTTCTATATTTGTTCTAAGGTCTTTACTTTGTTTTGTCTATATTGTGATGTATTTTGAGCACTAGTCTCTTTTGGTTTATTTAATGAAAAGTCTTGTATCGTTTTTCTAGAAAACAATTGAGGTTAAGATAGATGAAGAGGTGTTTGAGGTAGGTAAAGAGAGTTTAAAAGTTGTCAGATTTCCTGTGCCAGGTGAAGTAGAGTTTTTGACAAAAACAAATAATCCTACCGTCTCTACCATGCATGAAACATCTATTACTGATGATAGTTCAGGAGGTGAACAAGAATTGAATACTAAGTAGCATTTGCAAATTCTCTTGGTCCCGAGGTGGTAAGTAATGGTAAGTAAGGATTGAAGACCTAGTTTGTTTCCAATTCCTATGATATGTATGAGTTCCCAAAAAGTCTACACTTCCTTTGAATGTTTAACCATGGGTCTTTACGTCTTTTTTCTTTTCTTTTTTTTTTTTTTTTCTTTAAAGAAGACAAGCTTCTTTATTAATTAAAACTCATAGTACAAGATATACAATGAGAATAGTAAAGATGCCAACATAGAGAGAGAAACTTTGAAGACAGTTCCAAGGATTGGGATTTAATAAGGGGACAAAATACAATTTTCGAGCTTTTATACTGATGTGCTCTTTCTTTTCTAGCTGGAGCAGCCTTTCATAGGCTCCCTGTGGTGGAGTGTTCAATTTCTCTTTTTGACTTATCAGTGAAAAAGTTTGTTTCTTCTCAAATAGAAATAATAAAACATGCAGGACTTTCTTGAGACTCATCAGTTATTGGAAAGTTAAAATATAATGAGAAAAAAGATTTGTACGTTTTATAATGAAGGAACTCACAGTTTCTTTAGCTGCTGACATTGCTAGAAAACCAGCTCCCATTTCAACTTCCTGCAGCCCAACGACTACAATGCCAACATCTGAGACAACAGAACCCAGCCAGGAGATGAGAGAGTCAGGAGATGCTTTTTCCTGTCCAACATTCCATGTACCAGTGAATATTTTTAAATTTTCCATTCTTGTATACATGAATTCCTTCGCAGCCAACTCTGAGCGTAGTATGCTGTCAAGAGGTCCTGGAGAAGTAACATTCCATCCACGGATACCACCATGATTTGCCAGGGTAAATACGTAACCAGATCCAGCACACATTTCAATCACAGGGCAGCTATGAGCCACCCACCCACCAAGAAGTTTACCTTTGAGGTCCAATACCTGCACAGTACCACTGGCATATCCCACCCATACTCGTGATCCAAAAGTACAAAGGCATTGGACAGCATGAGAATGATGATGGAAATCTTGCAGACGGTTTCCGTATTTATCCCACTGCACAAGTAAACCACTTGTACATCCAGTCCAGATCATTCCATCTATTGTCATCACTAATGTTTCAGTTCTCCGATTATCATCTCCAAAGGCCCCCTTCACAGCAGCTCGCCGAACAGCATCAGCTGCTCCCATTATAGCGTTACGTGAACGCTGAAAGAAACCAAAGGCACTTTGTGTCTTTTCTTTCTTTGAGAAAGAAACAGGCTCCAATGTAAAATCTTGGACAGATGTCATATCTATTCGGTTCTCCAGCTGACCATCAGTATTGAACACTTTCAACAGCTCCCTTGTGCGAGCATCCCTTGAAAAGTGGAAACAAACTATAACTTGTTTTTTTTAAAAGGGATACAAGCATCTTCATTAGTATAATGAAATAAGACTAATGCTAAAAGTACAAAAGAATTATACGAAGAGCTATAAACATTAAGGGACAAAGAATCCGGAAACCACAAAAACGGACAAAACAAAACGAGGCCTAAGAGATTAACAAACTCCAAACAAGGCAGAAAAGCGGACAAAACAGTAACTGAAAAAAACTGATACAATGAAAAATGGGAAAGAAGACAAAAGAACGCAAAAAATCCATAACCCAGAGAATCCATCTTGATTCACGGAGGCCCAGGCTACATCCTTGGAGCTCCTTTTAGCTCATCCTTGGAACAAAATATAACTAAAATCATTATATTAGAAGATAATGACATTTCAAAGCACCTATTGGCTACTCGGAAGCAAATTACAAACAGCACTCAAATAAAATAGGATAATGTAGAAGGTCATTACCCAAAGACATGCAGGGAGTTGCACATTAGGATGTGCTCTGGATGCATGTGACCCAAAAAAGTTTGTACCATATTAATGAATGATTGGAAGAGACTTCTTTTGTAGCGTTCAAGACAGGGTTTCCCTCTACCTCACCCCTAGGTTTATCTTTTGTACCTTACCTCTAGAATATATTTCTCCTGATTTCATATCAACAAATTTAAGAACTACTATGTAATGTAAACTCGTTTTTGCAATTTGCATATATCCAAGGGATTCAAGTCTATAAGTTCCTAACCAATACACCTTCTAAACTTTAAACAACAAGATTCATGAACAACAGAAAATGTGTTAACATCCCATAAGATCAATATAAGATCTCTCCTAATCAATCCACCAAATGCAACTACAAAGAAAGTAAGCCATCAGATGTAAGAATCCCATAAGAACATACCAGAGTGCAAAAGAGAGGTCACTACCACTCCATACTTTGGCAGTAGAGTCGTCAGATAGCAAGTACTTAACATCCCAAGTAAATGTGTTACTGAAGCTTACACTGACTTGAGTCCTAAGGTCAATATAAGATCTCTCCACCAACAAAGAAGCCATGTGACTTTCTCCCTCTGTCATAGAGAGAGCCCTCTCTATAGCTTCCCACGACCACACCTTCAAAGCCCCTCCCTCCGAACCTGACCAAAGATCTCCTAAAAGAGAGAAAGACAAGGAAAAAAAAAAAAAAAAACACCAAACAGTCAACAAGAAAGAAGCAAACCCCACATTGCTTTGACAATCACATGAGACCATATATATACCATAAGATGTCATTACAAGCGAAAAAACAGGACCACGATGAGCCTGCCAAGATAGAGCTTCCGTGAAATGATCATTTGAATTCAAACTTTGAATATCCATTCTCCAGCTTCTAATGCGACCATCCTTGTGGCCACTCCAAACTAACCGATTGCCGTCATCAGCAACCAAACAAAGAGTAGGCGACGTCCAAACTGACTCACGAAATGGCGCCGTCTCTTCATCACCACTCCTCACAGCCATGTCTTCCGCCGCTGCATACAAATCCTCGAAATTCCAAAAGCGGACACCGTATTCACTACCAGCCCACAATTGGGACTCGCTGCTAGCAATAGTCCTCAAAAAGCACCCGATCTGCGTCTCTCTCAAAGGATGCGGCCTCACTTCAAGGCTAGGCGGTCGATGAGGATGAACAGCAGCTCGCACTGGAAGCCTAAAAATCCCAGTTCCTCCACCCCGCCCAATGAATTCAGGAAGAGAAGAACTACTCCCATCATAATCCGAATCCTGAATATCGCCATCATGATTACTATACGAAACAGATTGAGATGAAAGGTTACGGTCCAGAAATTGCAGCATATAATCAAGCCGTTTGGTAGTGGACTCAACAGAATTGGAAGAAACACCATCGTTTTCATTATCGGACGAAGATGAACTGGAGTCGAAGAATTGGGGAGAATAAGTACGGGTCGTATCCTCGCGATTCGAGTAATTAAACCCATGATTGAGGTGATTAAGGTTCTGGGTATATGAATTAGTGAAGGAAGATGAAGAATCATCACCGTCGCCGTCGCCAAGGTCGATAAGGGGTGGCGGTTCCATGGAGAACCGGCGAGAAAATTGAAACTAAAACACAAAGGAAAGAGACCCAAATGGATAAAAGAGAAAATGTAAGCACAAAAGAAGGGAAACAGCAAAAATTGGAAGATGAAAAGAGAGAAAAAGAGAGTGGACCCGTTTTGAGGAGGCATTGGTTGGTTGTTGGAGATTGACTTTTGACTTCCATGGCGGAGTAAAATTGGGCTGACTGTTACATTCTCGATTTGACTTCAAATGCTCAAATTTTTATTTATTTATTTATTTTTCACTTCGATGGAAAAAAGCTTTTTGGTTTCTGTGGTGATGTTCCTCATAGTTAGTGCCAATGAAGAAAAAACCAAAAGGAAAAAGCACTTCTTCAGGTGGTTTTTTTGAGTGTCACTTTCTCTTTCTTCATGAAACTTCTCAATTTCTCTTTCTCAATGTTTGCTTCGAATTTGTATGAGGTTTGAGTAATGTATGAATAAACCTGGGACGTTCATGTACATTTCAACAACTTGCAATCACACCTCGGTTCAAAGAGGTTGAATGAAATCTCTAACACTGAAGTTGATTGTACAAATACTAAACTAGTTGAGCTATGTAAGATTTTTAAGACCTCTTTAAATTGATTCGAAAAAAATATTTTTTAAAAGTTCATTTTTATTTAAATGAGATAAAAAACAAATTTCGAATATTTTAAATTTTTTTAAAACAAATTTTTCTAAAAAGAATTAAACAATTAAAAATGTATTCTAAACTCATCTTTACATCTTTATAGTAATAAAAATGTTTATTGATAGGATGAAATATATGGTATAAAAAGTATAGTTAAAAAGCAAAAACGACTTAAAATTTAAAATTGTTTCTAAAAGGTGTACCTATTATTGATTATTGAACTTTATACATCTGTTTGTAAGTAGTGCATGTGGATAATGTTTAGGAATGATTGTGGGTTGTGTAAATTTTTGAAAAGAAAATTTCACATAAATAAATATATTAACCGAGTCCAATCTTTTTTATATCAATCTTCCTTTTAGATCTTTTACACCACCATAATTAAATACAAATTTAAGTATAATAATGTTTAAATAGTCCTGGGTTATAATAAACTTGTCCATATATATTTGTAATATAAAAAATAATATTCTTTTATAAAAGTTGCATTGAATAAGTTGAGTAGTTTTCAAATCCTAATGTTTCCTAAGAACAATTTTCTCTGCAATATTCTTTACTTAATGCCAACAAAGAAAAAAACAAATACAAAAAGCATTTTCAAGTGTGATTTTTGGAAGTCTCTTTCTTCATATATATATATATATATATATATATATATATTTCTTTTTCAAGAATCAATAAAATCGCTAATATAATTTTTAGTCTCTCTTTTATTACACAAATTATAATGGACTTTGATTATTATTTTATGACACCTCAACATAAACATTTTTAATTTCTTTTTGCTTCCTCGTCAAAATATTGGCATACCCTATTTCTATTTAATATTAGTAGACATTTATTATCCAAGGATGAAAATATAAGTATTGTTAGCAGACATATTACCAAAATTCATATACAACAATGTTAACATAATTAATTAAAGGTCTATTAATCTTTTTGCTGGTTTATTACTACCAATACTAATTGCATCTACCTAGTTTTTTACATTTTAAAAAAGGTCAAACGTCACGTGGTAAACTTTAAACTTGAAAATTTGTTTCTAAAATATATTTGAATCACTGTACAAAATAGTCTGATCAAAAGACTACTTGAATAACTCTAGCGTTCAAATCTAATCACAAGATACGTAAAGAAACAAGCTCATGACTTAAGAAGCAAAAATATGAAACTTTTATTATAATCTCAAAAAAAAAAAATTGTAATGGCAAATTACACGGCTTTGTATTGCCACAAAATGAAACCTAGACATCTTATGACATATTTAAAGAGTTGTAACTTTCAAACTTTCGGATCACAATCAACCATTAACAAAAGTGTAACATAAAAAGTGAATGCAAGACCCTCTTGAATCTAAAATAAACATAAAAAACACCATAAACTTAAAAATATGAGTTTTCCATCAACCACTTAATAATTTGTAACCATGTAAGAATAATGAATGCCTCGAACTAGTTTGAAGACTTTGTTCTATAAGTGAAGTTTGGTTACGATTTTTTCTAAATGAAGCATGAGTTAGCACTTGAATTTATCAAATGCAACTTGACTTCATTTTATATGATTGAAATTTAATGTTAATTTGCAAAGGTATTGAATTGGATTTCACAATCTAAAGTCAAGACACAAACAAGCGATAACCTAAAGAACTAACAGTTGTCAAGGACAACAAAAGCTAAACCTACAGCACAACCTAAATAAAAGAGTCCAAAATAAAGAAAGCAACCATGAATCCTCTTTGCAGATGTCTGACACTATTTTCAAACAACAAAAGAAAATAGTAGACCACATAGAGGACGTGATGTAGCCCATGGAGATAAAAGATTACACTCTCTCCAAAATATGATAAATTACCAGCACATTGCATACTAATCAACTTTCTAGATCTTACGCCTCAATATATTGAGTGTATTTAGTGCAACTCTATCTTGTTATAAATTCAAATGATTAAGTTGGCTTCGTTCAAATCACCTCACATGTTCAAAACATCATCTATAATCATAAGTAAAGTAAACTCTCAATTAAAGTCTTTGATATGTAAGGAGCTTAATGGAAGAGTCTGGAATTACACATATCCTAGTAAATATACGTAGAACAATAGTAGGTAGTACAAGTGTCTCGACAACCTATCATTTCAATCGCTATAGGAAGGTGATACAAGGAAAAAAAATGATAATCATTTCCAAGATAAGGCCATGCCACTATGTTTAAATTCTTGTCTCCATTCTTTTGATAAAGGGCAAACCACTATCTCCCTATAATAATCTCTCAAATAATTGTATCTCTTGGTCAAGTTAGTGGTAGCCCACAAAGCCACGTCTTTGATGTCCCTAAAATACTCCCAACCATCCTTTAATTTTCAAGGCAACAAATTAAGTTCATACACTACACACATGCATGCCCTTTCTCACTTTATGTGGTCAAACCACACTGATCATGACTAGTGGTGCCTCGCAATCCAAGTGCTTTTGGCATAAGTGAATTTAACAAAATGTATTTTTGTAAATATTTGACAAAATTGTATTTATCACACATTAGAATAAAAGTTTTGACCGAAGTGTCATAATTGATTTTTTTTACTGACCATTATAAACTGGCAAGTCAAACATTAAAACAAAAAGCAATTAAACAACTAATAGAAAAAATTTACCTAGCTAAAAATGTCCTAACATATCAATTTCATTTTAACAAGTTTGTGGCATCAAAATGTTTTTATTCAACAAATTCAATCATTTACTTAAGGCTAGAAGTCTTCTAAGTTTCCTCTTTCGAGCTCAATTCTTTCTAACAGGTAAAATTCGACCATATTTGTATTCAATTGATCTATTTAGACAAAGTATTAAGACTCTTCATTTTTCACTACTAACACTTTCTTGCCAATTTAACATGCAAGTTCTAGTTTAAAATTCTCTCTCAAGCAAAATTTAAAATAAATAAATAAATCAATCAAATTCAATTAAAAGGTGATCAAACATTCATTTAAAAAAAAGCAAGCGTGATAAAAAGTAAAACTACGTACGAATAGGAAAACAAGTGATAATAGGGAATTAGTCATTGATCTCGTTTCGTCGCGGCTATTGCATCAATGTCTTCTTCACGATCCAACTCTGATAAATTATGTCGTTTAAGCTCTAGAATTACTCTGATCAACCACAGCTCTTAGCCTATGTGGGAATTAGACCTCTTGAAACTGTAATCGATTGTAAGCATTCACTCATATTTATTTTCCTTAAGACTTCCATAAAACTAAACAAGTAATTTTAGATTGAATAGCAAATATTGTGTTTGATTAAGTAATTATGCGATTGGGGAAGGAATAAAGTGTTTAATGGGTAAATGTTCTTGAAAATCATTAGTAATTTTGCTTAAGGAAGTGTGGAAAGTGTTGAGTTTTATATCCTAAAACTCGTAGGTAGTAAATGTAATATATTGACCGTTATTAATAATGATTTATTGATTATTAGTTTGTCTTATTAACCCAAATCCAATAAACTAATATCCTAAGCTGTTTTATGAGTCTTGAACTGTATGTGAAAACATACAAAGATCAATGTTCGAGATACAGTATAACGTCCCGAATTTTCAACCTTAACCCAAGGTCATTACTTGAATAAAAACAAGAATTTAAAACCAAGGTCATGAAAAATTCAAACCATTTAATTAAAGAGAATTAAAAAGAAACGTCAAAATCATCTTTATGTAGAAAATCAAATAAACAAATCAATAAAACGATGTAAAACTACTGATGTTTGGGTCCTAAGTAAAACATGCGACTTTCATAAGAAAAGAAAACTAAAAACTTTTCATAAATCCGAAAAACATAAAATCATGAAAACTGCAACAGAAGCATTAGTCAATATAGTCTCTGATGGCATGGTCACTGGTCCTTTCGTCCGTCGTCGGTTTCCTCATACTTACCTGAAAAATAAACATGAAAAGGGTGAGTATAAAAATACCCAGAAGGGACCCACTATTGGGCCTACTAGGTGAGTTGTTAATTTCCTATTAAACCTATACCCCGTGCCACACAGTTTACTGACTTGGTAGGAACGCCCATATTAGCCCAAACGCCAGGATCGTTCTAGCGAGTCAGTGGGAACACATGCAAAAACAACCTAGTGTATCGTCAGGACACATGCCATACAGTAGTGAACCCGTCCCACATACGGAGTACAACATGACTAATAGATAAAGTTAACAGCTACCTTAGCCCCAAAACATGCAATCTTAGTCCAAAACATTCATAAGCACACATATGAAGTTTAGTTCAACAATGATATCCACAATCACCCCACACGTTTATCCTGCTTTACGATTTTTCCATAGCAAACCATAAAGACATATCACCGCACAACCTCATTGGTTTTTTCATAGCAATCCGTCCTAACAGACCGTCACATAGCCATTCAGTTCATTTAAACATAGTTAACCCATCACCAACAGCTAACTCAGAAGTTAGTGCATTCAGTTAACTCAACCTATAACCATCACCAGCAATTAACTAGATCATTTAGTTACCTCACCGTATAACCACCACTAACAGTTAACTAATCCATTCAATTAATTACTCACATAACCATCACTAACAGTTAACTAACCCATTTAATTAACTCACCACATAACCATCACTAACAGTTAACTAATCCATTCAGTTAACTCCTCGCATAACCATCACAAACAGTTCACTAAGTCATTTAGTTAACTCACCACATAAATCAATATCAAGCAATTCGTCACATAACCAAACAAGTCATGTCAGCCTACCACACAGTTAAGCTTGACATACGAGTTATGCATTGATACTTAATAACCCGCTTATCACATAAACCATAAACAAACAGTTTATCATAAGACATATCATCGGGTCCACTAGGTGAGTTAACTCCCTATTAAGCCTATACTTCATAAAAATTATTAACTAAAATAACTTAAACTCGTCACCTAATCAGTCAATTCATCTTATCACATAATCCAACAACTCTGATATCACATAAGTATTCTTATGTCACAATCCTTACATACTGTCGAGGAACAAGTAGTAAGTTCCTTACCTCGACCAACAATAGATCTTTGACACGAAAGTCCTTCCAACAAACCTAAACACCAAAACAATTTAATTAATAAATTTCTCCATAAAATTTATTAATCAAAAGTGATCTTGACTTTCAAATACCACTCCTTCACCTTACCGAAAATGTCATTGAGCTCGACTTTGATTCGTAGGAAAAATTCCTACAAATTACTTCCGCAACAACCGCTCCAAACCCAACCTTCAAAAACCAAGAAACACCCAATAAAACTCCCAAGACATGATCAAATAACCTTCAACTTGCCAAATAAAGTTTAATGGGCACTAGGAAGCCCATATCATGCTATCCACAACCTTACCCACAACTCACCTAAAACCCAAACGGTGAGCAATGACCCAAACTGACCAAACGACATGATACAACGAGGTTCGAAAGGTGCAGAAGCTTGATGTCGGTGGCTTGATGTGGAGCAGCAAGGCAGTGCTGCAGACAGTGAAGCAGCACAAATCCAAGGAGCTACGTTTCGACTCGAATGGAGGTGCTGACGGTGCATGACATCGTGCGAAGGGTCTCAGATCCTAGTTGAAGCGTGATGCAACGGATCTGGCACGGAACCGACCAGAGACACTCGATGCGGCGCAGACGAAGATTACGTGGCTGTGACTTGGTGCGCAGCTTCAGGTCTGATGAAGAGCTCAACTAGACGGCGTGTATGGCTAATTCGTGCAATAGGGCATGCGTGGAGGAGCTCAATTCGGTGGTGTGTGGTGAAAGTTGGTTGGACGGAGAGCTGGCCGGAGCAAGAAGTGTAGTGACAGACATCGACGAGCGTGAGGGAGAAGAAGAAGAAATTAAATCTTGTCTACGCATGCAACCCAAGAAAAGCTAATTATTAAATATATTATTATTATTATTATTATTATTATTATTATTATTATTATTATTATTATTATTTCCTTTTCATTTTTTTTCTTTCCCAAATAAATTCAATACTTTCTCTTTCCTTCTCACCAAATTCCATCTTTTCAACTAAAACAATTAAATATATATATATATATATATATATATATATATGCTTAATTTCTTAACCAAATTAAAAAAATTAACATCCAAAAAAAAATTAAATCTCAAAATAAATCCAACTTATACTTAAACTTATTTAAGATAATTAAACTAAAATTACCTCAAATTTGTGGGATGTTACATACAGCTTAAACAGTCTATAGTACAACGATAAGGTTGGGTACTTTCTTTTGGTAACACTATAGATACTCCCACTTTTATATTTGATATAAACACAATGATCCAACGTGTTCGTGTAGGTGACACGCGAGTGAATGTATCCTATGCAATGAGTTTGCATAAGACTGAATGACGAAATAGTAATCACAAGATGTAACTCCGTTAACTAGTTAGGTTTCTATTTTAATAGGATGACCTATGCAACTTAGTTTTAATCCTGAGTGTATTATGAACTTCTATTTATGAGGGATTGTCCTTTGATTTGTAGGGGTGATAGTGGTCAGATTGCCGGCTCAATAAGCCTACCATTTTAGGGACAAGACAGAGGGGAAAGCTGGAAACATAATCACACTAGATGAAATTCACTCTTTCCTGACTTTAGGGTAAGTAGACAAGTGTTCCCTTAAATGGTGTCTCTGAGACTTGAGTAAGGGTCCTACCCTCTCTATGGCACGAGAAGAATTTCTGTTTATTGGTTGGACCATAAACAGGTTGTTCATTAGAAGAGCATTGATATTTAATGACTAATAAGTAACCCAAGGGTAAAATGGTAATTTGACTCAGCTAGGACTAAATTGTTGTTATTAGTCTATATCTGTGGACACAAAAATATATCTAAAGTGAGAAGAGTTCAACTGTGAGTCTTTAGTGGAGTGTACACACAGTTAACTAATATTGATTAATATGGTTAATGAGCTTAGCCAATTAATCTCATATTGTTGTAGTTTTTGATCTATAGGTCCATTAGGTCCCCTTTCTAGCTCATAAAGGGTATTGAGGTTAATATATCTTGGATATAATTTGAAATGTTCAAATTTACTTAGGGAATTAATATAATGTATGGTGATACATTATAATGTAAAGTTTATATTTTAATTAAACTTTATAATTTAAATTTATTTTAAATATGATTCAAAATTAGGTTATGAGATAATAAAATATTTGAATAAGTTCAAATATTATTTTAATGTGAAGTAGATTTTTACTAGAACTATAGATTAAGTTTAATGCGTATATGATACATATTAAACTATAGGTTATGAGAGATTGTTATATTTGACTGATTCAAATAAGAATTAAATTAAATATAAGATATTTAATTTAGTAATTAACTAATTAGATAATTAATTAATAATTTAGTTTAATTATTAATTAAATTTGATTAAATTAAACTAATTAAATTAAAACTAAATCTTATGAGAGAGATGTTCATTTAAATAATGATTTAAATGGAATATTAATTATTAATTTAATTAATTGATTGATTAAATTAATATTAATTAAATTTTAATTTGATTCAAATTAAATAACCGTGGAAAACATAGGATTCACTACGTAATCCCACAATTCACTCTAACCTCATTTTCTTGTTCTTCAAAAAAAGGGAGAGGATAAATAGTTATTTTCTGTGTTTAAAAAACAGAGGTTTGCATACAAAGAATATTTTCCTCTTTTTCTCTCTACAATTTTCTCTAAAAAAATTTCAAATCCAAAGAGGTTTCCACAAATCAAAACCTCAATTACTCAGAGGATAGAAAAGGTTTCAAGTGGTGGTGACTTCTAAATTTTGCGATTTCTAGATTTAGAGACGTCAACGAAAGTAAGTTCATCTCTTCTCTTAAATTTTATTTTGTTAGAAATGCATGTTTAACCATTAATTATTTTACAGTAAAATTTGTTTATGTATTTTTACCAATGTATTGGTATTTCTAATTTTCCAATTAAATTTGAGAAAATGTTCTGTAAAGTCTTCCGCTGCGTAAGGGCTCTCATCCCTTTAACCATTGATTTTTTATGGGATTACTGCATTATAAATGTGAGTTTTGCAATTGAATGTTTACTATATTTTGGCCATAGATTTACTGGTTTTGATTTGATCAATTGTAAAGGTACCTGCATTTTTTGATATTTTATTTTGTAAATGTTGAAAACTAGATTCTGAACTTCAATTTGGAACAATTTTTTGAGAAAAACCGTACGAAATTCACCCAAATCGAGTCACCGAAGACCAAGTTACAACCATTTTTTCGACACTGTATGGACGAAATTCGAAAAAAAATCTGATGGCTCACTGCCACGACTCGGTGGTTGCTGTAGCTCGAGGTGACTCGCGGTAGGTTCCACGACTCTAGTTCATCATTTAGGGCCTGTTCAACTTGTTTTTGGGTTGGTTGTTCCTTTTTTGGGCCAATTTAGTCATTTTTTTTACTTGTTCATGATTTTTGGATATGGTTTGAAGCTTTTTGAAGATTTTAGATCGGTTTTGGAGTTTTAGAAGCTAATTTTAGGATAAATTTAACTAAATTAATGTAATTTTTATGTTTTATTTTATCTTAGGGGCCAATTTTATAGGTTCAATTGTTGCTTAAATGCTTTATGAATGTCATTTAGATAAATTTCACTATAGGTTAAGGATGTTCATGCATTTTTATATATTATAATTGTTATAATGTATGGTATTAATGCATGATAGTTAATTTTATGAGTAATTTAATGTATGTTGATATATTAAATATATGAAGTTGTAAAAGTATGATGCATAACATTACTTAGGTAAATATAATTTGTTATATTTTATTACTGTCATGTATATGCTTGATTGATTTTCATGAATTTTTTAATATAAAATGTTATATTAATGAAAATGAAAATTAATTTGCATTGAGCATAATACATCCATAGTTTAATATAATAGTTATATTAATTTTATAATTTGCATGCAGTGTGGTTTGTTTTTTAAATTAATTCATTATAATTAATTAATTAATTAAACCATAGTATGCATGATTATAGGACTAATTAATTAATTTTATAAAAGTTATAAAATTTGATAATAAGAAACCGTCAACCTATAATAAAGAGTAGCATGCAAACATAAGATCTTAGGATAATTTGATTTAATTTTAAATTCTTTAAAATTAAATAGACCTAATATCACATTAGTTCTAAATTAGATTAGAATTAAATCTTACTTTAGTTTAATGAAACTAAATAGGACAAATAGGATTTAGGGTCGTAAGAGAAATCCATCGGTGAAGTTCTGTCTAAGGCTGAGGGTACTTAACTTGCCGGTTTACGAAACACCTCCTATCTGAGAGCTGATCCGAAACCGGCATTAAATTAACCTTATTTCTATTAGCATAACAAGTCTCTAGGTAAATTAAATGGTTTAATACACCTAGAAACTTTAGAGTAAAGTTTTATATTATAAGAGTTATAATAAGAATAGACTTAGTTAGATTCATTTAGCTGGAATTTAGCTAAGTACAACAAACCTTAAATTATTAGAACATTTTAGTGGGAGAAAAATGGTGTATATGATATATCAATTTTTAGCTCTCATGTCCCTAAAAGTTCACACGTGAGATTCATACTCGACTTCGTGTTGTCTTGGGCGCGACCTCCTTTCGAAAAGTATTTGTATGGATCAATGACAAGGTGAATAGGAAAAATGTTCATAGTAAGTAGAAGAAAGACGCGTGTTAACGTATCCTACAACCTCCTTCATTAGGTTGCACAGGAGAATTATATGATCCACCTACATGTCATCCTGGAGCGATCCAAGGGTCTGGTCATAGGAGTTGGAACACCGCAAACTCCAGAAATGGATAAGGTTAATCTTCAACAATTGTCTTTCCTAATGGTAGCTTGTTGAAGTGTACATCTACGATCTTAAAATGGTTGGGTTACACTTACGAGATGAATTAAGTTAGTTAATGAATCTTTGACCAAACAACGGTAGCTAAGAACTATAGGAATAAAAGTTATTCTTGTATTAGTAATTAGCTGAGATTGTCTCACTTCAGAAAAGAAGTAGTTGATCTTCCTTCGGTGACTGTTGCTCTAAATATCTAAAGTATCGTTGCAAAAACTAAATCATTTGTTTGATTAGGGTTCTTTAATTATTAGTTTTTGCTGAATTGATTGGATACTTTGTGTAATGGGTTAAGATAAAGATAACTAATACAGTCAATTGTTTGTTATTTTTCAGCATATCTTCCTCTATTATTCAACTGCTTAAGAACAAAAAATTAACAACTATGTGACGTGGAAGTGAAACCTGAATACGATTCTGGTTGTTGATGATCTACTCTTCGTCTTAATGAAAGAATGTCCTCCTTCCCCTGCATGAAATGCATCCTAGGTTGTCAGGGATGCATATGACCGTTGGACAAAGGTCAATGAGAAGGCCCGCATCTATATCCTTGAAAGTATGTCTGATGTACTAAGCAAGAAGCATGAGTTCATGGTCACCGAACGTGAGATCATGGATTTCTTTTAGGAGTTGTTTGGACAACCTTTCTTTTAGATCCATCACGAGACCATTAAATACGTTTATAATGCATGTATAATATAGGACAATTTTGTTAGAGAATTCGTGAAATGTTGGTCCACTTCAACGTGGCAGAGATAAACGGGACGGTCATTGATGAACATAATCTAGTGTCCTTTATCATGAAATCTCTTTCGAAGAGTTTTCTTCAATTTTGCAGTAATGTAGTAATGAACAAGATAGAGCGAACTGTAGACTTTTCAGTCTCTTATGAAAAATAAGGGACAAAAAGAAAGAGAGGCAAATGTTGCCCATTCCAGGAGGTTTCAGAAGGGTTCATCCTTTGGAACCAAGTCTCCACTTTCAACTTCTGGGACCAAGAAAATCTAGAAGAAGAAAGGAAGGGAAAAGGTCCTACTGCTGCTACAAAAGGCAAGGGAAAGACTAAGGTAGCTCCCAAAGGGAAGTACTTATATTGCAATGGCAATGGACATTGGAAGAGGAATTTTCATAAGTTACTTGCTGAGAATAAGAAGGAAGGTATGTCACACCCTCTCCCAGACCCTCTAACCCTGACCTAGGAGACGGCGTGAAGCCAACGAATCTCGTCCTTACCTTGACGATCCTCACTGACCATCTAAACTTAACTGCGGCTTAAACAATACCAATAACTTAAAAAGTGCGGAATAAACTTAACTGCGGAAATACAATCTCAAACTTAACATCTAACAACGGAAACTAAATAATTATCTTATATATAGTGCAACCCATACTATCTTATACAACCCATCTCACTGTACCAAAACTTATTATAACAGTAACATTCATGATTTACTACTAACG
>JBBPDJ010000004.1:3989987-4015907 GCA_037974625.1 Cucumis cinereus
TTTGAATATAATAATATTATATTGACACGTTTTACGAGGCAATGCCTGTTTACGAAATAAACATGTTTTATAATATGCTAGACCATGTTTATGTTTACTGAGATGATTTTCATGATTTTTATAACTGTTTGAGCATGTTTCGACTGTTATAGGTTCTACGGACGTTTTGCATGTTTAACGAGACATCGTTGGTCCTGATCCAACCACGACGTAGTTATAGCTGTCGTTAGTGTGAGATTACTCCACTGCGACAAAGACGTAGCTAGTGTTGGGTTTTTCCCACTATTACGTAGTTTAGTTTGATACACATCGCATACAGTTTTTCAGATATTCATGTTTTAACATGATTTCAGTTATGCATAGTTTTAACATGATTTACAAATGAGTATTGTGCAAGCACCTTTCAAATGATTTCTAGCTACACTATATATGTTTTAAGTATTTTCTATTAAAGCATCACTCACTGGGCGTTTTAGCTCATTCTTTCAAGGTAGAGATCGTGATCCCGGCATCTGACCTACTACACTCTGTCTGCTACTCGAGAAGTTTTAGTACTATTGTACGTTAGTAGTAAATTATGCATGTTACTTTTATAATAAGTTTTGGTACAGTGAGATGGGTTGTATAAAACAGTATGGGCTACACTATGTAGAAGATATTTGTTTAGTTTCCGCTGTTTTGTGTTAAGTTTGAGTTTGTTTTTCCGCACTTTTTAAGTTATTGGTATTGTTTAAGTCAGAGTTAAGTTAAGATAGTCAGTGAGGATCGTCAAGGTAAGGACGAGATTCACTGGCTTCACGCCGTTCCGTAGGCTAGGAGTAGGGAGTCTTGGAGAGGGTGTGATATTAACGACCTATATAGTTCACGCAAATGTGTCAGAGATATGTTTAAGGTCCAGGACGCGCATTTCTGAGCCAACAATCCCTTAACTATGGGGTGTACGACGAAAATAACAAAAGGAAATCGTTTCTAGTCAATTTGTTCCCCAAAGTAGAAACCGTAGCTGGGACGTCTTTGGTAAATTATTTTTGGGATAAATTTAAAAATTACTCCAAATCAGCTCGTTTTATAGCTAGAAACACATTTTATGTCAAACTTTCGTCCATTTTTCGAAGTCTATGATACTGGTGGATTTTCGTCCGTCGTGATTCGCACGTTAGTCCTACCTCAAGTTTTTCTCCTCGCAACCTATGTAGTTCATGTAAATGTGTTGGAGTCACGCGTTTTTTATGCAAGAATCCCTGAAGTACGGCGTGTAGGACGAAAATAACAAAGGGAATTTGGGGCAGATCATTTTGTTCCCCAAAGCAGAAACTGAGTTTGGGATGTCTTTGGTCGTTTATTTTTGGGAAACACTACAACATTTCTCCAAATGAAACCATTTTACACCTAGAAATGCATTTTAGCTCGAACTTTGGTCCATTTTTAAAAAGTTATACCACTGGTCGATTTCGTCCGTTTTAGCCCGCACATTGGTCCTACCTCAAGTTTTACTCTTAGCGACCTATATAGTGCATGCATATGTGTCAGAGACAGGTTTAGGGTAAAGGACGCGCATTTCTAAACCAACATTCTCTAAACTATGGCTGGAGGACAAAATTACCAAATGGAAATCGTTGCTGGTCAATTTTTCGAAGGCTACAGTACCAATGGATTTTCGCCCGATTTGGTCCGAATGTTAGACGTATCTCAAGTTTCTTTCTTTGAGACCTATATACTTTATGCAAATGTTTCAAAGATAAGTTTAGGGTCATGGCCGCACGTTTTTTAGGCAAGAATCCCTGAACTACGGGGTGTAGGATGAAAATACCAAAAGTAAATTATTACAGGTCATTTTGTTCCTCAAAGAAGAAACTGGGTCTGGGACATCTATGGTCGTTTATTTTAGGGAAAAACTTCAACATTCCTCCAAATAAGCCCATTGTATACCTAGGAAAGAATTTCAGGTCGAACTTTTGTCCACTTTTAAAAAGCGATACCACTGATCGATTTTCGTCCGTTTTGGTCTGCACATTCATCCTACCTCAAGTTTCACTCTTGGCGACCCATATAGTTCTTGCAAATGTGTCAGAGACATGTTTAGGGTCAAGGACGCGCATTTTTTAGCCAAGAATCCCGGCCTATGTTTTGTGTGATCAAAATTTCCAAAAGGAAATCGTTGCTGGTCACTTTGTTCCCCAAAGCAGAAACAGAGTCTGGAACGTCTTTGGTAAATTATTTTTGGGAAGAACTTAAAAATTACTCCAAATGAGCTCGTTTTATAGCTCGAAATACATTTTAGGCCGAACTATGGTCCATTTTTTGAAGGCTTTAGTACTAGTGGATTTTCGTCCGTTTTGGTCCGCCTGTTAGTCCTACATTAAGTTTCTCTCTTGGCGACCTATATAGTTCATGCAAATGTGTCAGAGACATGTTTAGGGTCAATGGCGCGCATTTCTTAGCCAAGAATCCCTAAACTATGGGGTGTATGACGAAAATACCAAAAGGAAATCGTTACAGGTCACTTTGTTTCCCAAAGCAGAAACTGAGTCTGGGACGTATTTGGTAAATTATTTTTAGAAAAAAATTAAAAATTACTCCAAATGAGCCTGTTTGATAGCTAGAAATGCATTTTAGGCTGAACTTTGGTCCATTTTTCGAAGGCTATAGTACTGGTGGAATTTCGTCCGTTTTGGTCCGCACGTTAGTCCTACCTCAAGTTTCTCTCTTCGCGACCAATATAGTTCATGCAAATGTGTTACAGACATGTTTAGGATCATGGAAGCGCGTTTCTGAGGTAAGAATCCCTGAACTATGGTGTGTAGGATGAAACTACCAAAAAAAAATCATTGTAGGTCATTTTTTTTTCTCAATATAGAAACTGAGTCTGGAACGTCATTGGTCGTTTATTTTTGGGAAATGCTTCAACATTCCTCCAAATGAGCCCATTTTAGATCTAGTGATGAATTATAGATCTAACTTTGCTTTATTTTTAAAAAGTTATACCACTTGTCGATTTTCGTCCGTGTTGGTTCGCACATTCGTGCTACCTCAAGTTTCACTCTAAGCGACTTATATAGTTCATTCAACTGTGTCCAAGACATGTTTAGGGTCAAGGAAGTACATTTCGGAGCCAAGAATCTCTGAACTATGGGCTGTAGGATGAAAATACGAAAGGGAAATCGTAAGCGGTCACTTTGTTCACCAAATAAGAAACCGAGTCTGGGACGTCTTTGATAAATTATTTTTGGAAAAAACTTAAAAATTACTCCAAATGAGCAATTTTATAGCTAGAAATACATTTAGGCCGAACTTTGCTCCATTTTTCGAAGGCTATACTACTTGTGGATTTTCGTCCGTTTTGGTTCGCACGTTAGTACTACCTCAAGTTTCTCTCTTCGTTACCTATATAATTTATGCAAATGTGTCAGAGACATGTTTAGGGTCATGGACACATATTTCTGAGGCATGTATCCCTGAACTACGAGGTGTAGGACGAAAATACCAAAGAGAAATCGTTGAAGGTCATTTTGTTCTCCAAAGCAGAAATTGAGCCTGGGACGTCTTTATTTTTGGGTAAAGCTTCAACATTCCTTTAAATGAGTCAATTTTATACCTAGAAATGCATTTTAGGTCGAACTTTGGTCCATTTTTAAAAAACTATACCACTAGTGGATTTTCATCCGTTTTGGTCTACGAATTCGTCCTATCTCAAGTTTCAATCTGAGCGACCTATATAGTTCATTCAAATGTGTAGAGACATGTTTATCGTCAAGGACGCACATTTCCGAGCCAAGAATCCCTGAACTATGGGTGTAGGATGAAAATATGAATGGGAAATCGTTGCTGGTCACTTTGTTCCACAAAGAAAAAACCGAGTCTGGGACATCTTCGGTAAATTATTTTTGGGAAAAACTTAAAAATTACTCCAGATGAGCCCTTTTTATATCTAGAAATGCATTTTAGGCTGAAATTTGGTCCATTTCTGTTTTGGTCCACACATTAGTCCTCCTCAAGTTTCTCTCTTCATGACATATATAGTTCATGCAAATGTGTCAGAGACATGTTTAGGGTCAAGGACGCGAATCTCTAAGGCAAGAATCCCTGAACCACGGGGTGTAGAACGAAAATACCAAAGGGAAATCGTTGTTGGTCACTTTGTTTCTACAAGAAGAAACCAAATATGGGACGTCTTTGGTAAATTATTTTTGCGAAAAACTAAAAAAATTACTCCAAATGAGATCCTTTTATAGCTAGAAATGCATTTTAGGTCGAACATTGTCTCATTTTTCAATGGTTATAGTACTGGTGGATTTTCATCGGTTTTGGTCTGCACGTTAGTCCTACCTCAAGTGTCTCTCTTCGCGACCTATATAGTTCATGCAAATCTGTCACAGACATGTTTAGGGTCATGGACGTGCGTTTCAGAGGCAAGAATCCCTAAACTACGAGGTGTAGGACGAAAATCTCAAAAGGAAATCATTGCTGATCCCTTTATTCCGCAAAGTATAAATCGAGTTTGGTACGTCTTTGGTAAATTATTTTTGGAAAAACTTCAAAATTACTCCAAACAAGCCCGTTTTATAGCTAGAAATGCATTTTATGTCGAACTTTGGTTCATTTTTTGAAGGCATACTACTTGTGGATTTTCATCTGTTTTGGTCTGCACGTTAGTCCTATTTCATGTTTCTCTCTTTGCGACCTATATAGTTCATGCAAATGTGTCAGAGACATGTTTAGGGTCACCGACGCGCAGTTCTTAGGCAAGAATCCCTGAACAACGAGATGTAGGACGAAAATACCAAATGGAAGTAATTGATGGTAATTTTGTTCCCCAAAGTAGAAACATCTTTGGTCTTTTATTTTTTGGGGAAAACTTCAACATTCCTCCAAATGAGCCCATTTTATACCTAAAAATTCATTTTAGGTCAAACTTTGGTCTATTTTTAAAACGCTATACCAGTGGTCGTTTTTCGTCGGTTTTGATCCGCACATTCGTCCTACCTCAAGTTTCACTCTTAGCGACTTGTATAGGTCATGCAAATTAGTCAGAGACATGTTTAGGGTCAAGGACACACAGTTTTTAGCCAAGAATCCCTGAACTGTTGGGTGTAGGACGAAAATACCAAGGTCAAATCATTGCTAGTCTCTTTGTTTCCCAAAAAACAAACTGAGTCTACGACGTCTTTGGTCGTTTATTTATGGGAAAAGCTTCAACATTCCTCCAAATGAGGCCATTTTATACCTAGAAATGCATTTTAGGTCGAACTTTGGTCCATTTTTTAAAAGTTATACCACTGGTGGATTTTCGTCCGTTTTGGTCCGCACATTCGTCATACCTCAAGTTTCACTTTTAGTGATCTATATAGTTCATGCAAATTTGTCAGAGACATGTTTAGGGTCAAGGAAGAGCACTTCTTAGCCAAGAATACCGGAACTATGGGGTGTTGGATGAAAATATCAAAGGAAAATCGTTGTTGGTTACTTTGTTCCCCAATGGAGAAACCGAGTCTGGGACGTCTTTAGTAAATTATTTATGGGAAAAACTTAAAAATTACTCCAAATGAGCCCATTTTATACCTATAAATGCATATTAGGTCAAACTTTGGTCAATTTTTAAAAAGCTATACCACTGGTCGATTTTCGTCCCTTTTAGTCCTCACATTCGTTCTACCTCAAGTTTCACTCTTAGCGACCTCTAGAGTTCACTCAAATGTGTCAGAAACATTTTTAGGGCAAAGGACGTGCATTTATGAACCAAGAATCCTTGAACTATGGGGATGAACATACCAAAAGAAAATCGTTGCTGGTCACTATGTTCCTCAAAGTAGAACCGAGTCTGGTACGTCTTTTGTAAATTATTTTTGGAGAAAAACTTAAAAATTACTTTGAATGAGCCCGTTTTATAGCTAAAAATGCATTTTCGGTCGAACTTTGGTTCATTTTTTAAAGCCTATACTACTTGTCGATTTTCGTCCGTTTTAGTCCGCAGGTTAGTCCTACCTCATGTTTCTCTCTTTCCGACCTATATAGTTTATGCAAATGTGTCAGAGACATGTTTATGGTCATGGACGCACAGTTCCTAGGAAATAGTCCCTGAACTATGGGGTGTAGAACGAAATTACCAAATGGAAATCGTTGAAGGTCATTTTGTTCTCCAAAGCAGAAACTAAGTATGGGACGTCGTTGGTCGTTTATTTTTGGAAAAAGCTTAAACATTCCTCCAAATGAGCCCATTTTATACCTTAAAAAGCATTTTAGATCGAACTTTGGTTCATTTTTTAAAAGCTATACGACTGGTCATTTTTCGTTAGTTTTGGTCTGCACATTCGTCTTACCTCAAGTTTCACTCTTCGCGACCTATATAGTTCATGAAAATGAGTCAGAGACATGTTTAGGGTCAAGGACGCGCATTTCTGAGCCTAGAATCCCTGAACAATGGGGTCTAGGACGAAAATACCAAAGTGAAATCGTTGCTGGTCACTTTTTTCCCAAAGCAAAAACCAAGTCTCGGACATCCTTGGCAAAATATTTTTGTGAAAAACTTAAAAATTGCTCCAAATGAGCCCATTTTATAGCTAGAAACGCATTTTTGGCAGAACATTGGTCCATTTTTCGAAGGCCATTGTACGGGTGGATTTTCGTTCGTTTTGGTCCGCATGTTAGTCCTACCTCTAGTTTCTCTCTTCGCAACCTATATAGTTCATGAAAATGTGACAGAAACGTGATTAGGGTCAAGGACGAGTGCTTTTTAGCCAAGAATCCTTGAACTATGGGGTGTAGGACGAAATACCAAAGTGAAATCGTTGCATGTCATTTTGTTCCATATAGCAAAAAAAGAGTCTAGGTTGTCCTTGGTCGTCTATTTTTTTGAAAATCTTCAACATTTCTACAAATGAGCCCATTTTATACCTAGAAATGCATTTTAGGTCGAACTTTACTCCATTTTTAAAAAACTATACCACTGGTCGATTTTCGTCCGTTTTGGTCCGAACATTCGTCTAACCTCAAGTTTCACTTTTAGCGAACTATATTGTTCATGCAAATGTGTCAGTGACATGTTTGGGTTCAAGGATGTACATTTGTCAGCCCAGAATCCCTGAACTATGGGGTGTACGGCGAAAATACCAAGGGAAATTGTTGTTGGTCACTTTGTTCCCCAAAGAAGAAACTGAATCTAGGACGTCTTTGGTGATTTATTTTATGTAAAAACTTAAAAATTACTCCAAATGAGCCCGTTTTATAGCTGGAAATGCATTTTCGGTCGAACTTTAGTTCATTTTTCGAAGGCTATAGTATTGGTGGATTTTAGTCCTTTTTTGGTCAGCACGTTAGTCCTACCTCACGTTTCTCTCTTCACGACCTATATAGTTCAATCAAATGTGTCATAAACATTCCTCCAAATGAGCCCATTTTATACCTAGAAATGCATTTTAGGTCAAACTATGGTCCATTTTTAAAAAACTATACCACTGGTCGATTTTCGTCCGTTTGGTCCGAATATTCGTAATACCTCAAGTTTCACTCTGAGCGACCTATATTGTCACACCCCCCTCCCAGACTCTCTACTCCTAGCCTAGGAGACAGCGTGAAGCCAGTGAATCTCATCCTTACCTTGACTATCCTCACTGACCATCTTAACTTAACTGTGACTTAAACAATATCAATAACTTAAAAAGTGCAAAATAAACTTAACTGCGGAAAAACAATCTCAAACTTAACATCTAACAGCGGAAACTAAACAAAAATCTTATATATAGTGCAACTCATACTATCTTATACAACTCATCTCACTGTATCAAAACATATTATAACAGTAACATGCATGATTTACTACCAACGTATTATATTACTAAATCTTCTCGAGTAGCAGAAAGTCTGTGGTAGGTTAGGCTCCGAGATCACGATCTCTGCCTGGAAAGTGGAAAAACAATTTGAAAGAATGAGCTAAAACGCCCACTCAGTGATGCTTTAATAGAAAATAGTTAAAACATATATATAGCATAATGAGAAATCGTCAACATAGAAACTTTCATAAATCAAATCATAACTGAAACTATGAATAACAGTTTAAACTAAAAACACTTGAAAGGTGCTTGCACCATACTTATCTGTAAATCATGGTAAAACTATGCATAACGGAAATCATGCTAAAACATGAATATCTGAAAATCTGTAAGCGATGTGTATCAAACTGAATTACATAGTAGTTGAAAAAACCCGACACTAACAATGTCTTTGCTGTAGTGGAGTAATCTCAACACTAACGACAGCTATAACTACGTAGTGGTGCGATCAGAACCAACAGCATCTTCGCCGAAGTGGAGCCAGCTTAACACAACGACGATATCCTACGTTATAGTGGGGATCAACTATAACACCTTTGCCAAAGTGGGCTGAACCCAGCACTAAGGCAGCGAATCTATATTGCAGTGGGGCCAACACTTGCAACGTCTTGCCATGGTTGAGTAATCTCAACACCATGACAGCGTATAACTACGAAGTAGCGGAGCCACTGTCCATAACGTCTTTGACATGGTGGGGCGAACCCTCACACAAGGCAGCGCATACTCTAGTGTGCACACCTAGTATAGTAGACTCAGGCTCCCATGGATACACATAAAATTTTGCAAATTCTCGAAAAACGTGCATTTCGTTCATTATTTTAATATTAAAATATTACTATCACTCACAAACTTGATGGGCTATTCCTGACTCGTAAATTTTCTCGATCTCCAAATCTCCTGAAAAATAAATTCATAATCGACACTTAAGTCACTTGGCACAAAAACCGAGAAAAATCAAATTTTTCTTAATTTCCTTTTTGAATTAATTCTTTTCTCCTAAAATATTATTTACATACATTCATACATACATACATACATATATATACACATACATACATACATATATATACACATACATACATACATACATACATACATACATACATACATACATACATACATACATATATATATGTGTGTGTGTGTGTGTGTGTACAAATAAATAATAATAATAATAATAATAATAATAATAATAATAATAATAATAATAATAATAGTAATATTTCATCTTCTTGTTCTTCTTCATTTTTTATCCTTTAATTTCTAGTTTTTCGCCCACTGCACTGACCATACTTCGACGAGCCAATTCTCTCAATCTACTAACAATTAGAGGCTCTAACCTATGGCAAACGATTTCTTCATGAGTCTATTTGCTTACCTCAAATTTTTAGCTTCAAATTTCTCGTGGATAGCTCGAAATTGCCTCTGGAAGTCTATTTGCCCAGTTTTCTAGCGAGCTTAAATCTGAGAATTAAAAATTCGATTTCTTCCTACACATACCAAATTAACTCAATTCCTTTTACAGAACTTTAAATGAACTAATAATATAGCTTACCTCCAAAATTTAGATCTTAACTCGGCCTGTAGAAGGAGAATTTAATTTTCAAAGTTTTGGGTCCGATGTTCACGTTTTCCAGCAGTCTGAGCACTTTTCCTTCAAATTCAGTGGTCTCTTTGGCCAAATTTCTCCAAATTGAGCTGTCCATCAGCTTCCTCTCTCTTTTCTACACAATTTAGACACAAATTTTGTCCAAATTGGTGAAAGCCTTCAATTTCACACTTCTTTTCAAGGTGTCAAAACCATTTTTGCCCAGAAAATTCTTTCTCTCTCTCGGGTTTCTTTCCCTTGTTTCCTTCAATTTTCTTTCTTCTTCCATTCCAAAATGATCAAGCATTGCTTAAGGATTATTTTTCACCGAAAACCCATCCAATTGGAAGAGATTTGGTGAAAATTAATCTCCTCTTTATCCTTCTCGACACACATGTTAAAAAAAATTCAATTTTTTAAAAAAACTAAATGATAAATACCAAATAAATAAATAATTAAACAAATCATTTTCTTTTCTTTTTCCTTTTTCTTTTTATTTTATAAAATAATTATTATTAACCCTTTTTTTTAAAAAAAACCAATTAAATTACCACTTTGCCCTTGATGTAATTTAATTTTTAAACAAAATTACTAAAATGTCCTTTCCAAAAAAAATTTACTAAAATACCCTTCGATTATTTTATTAATACTTTTACAACAAACAACTTAAATTAAAAAAAAGTCGGGTATTACAAGGTAAATATGATTTACTTGTTCTAGAAACTTGTTTAATGGAAAATGACCAAAATTCCTAGATACTGGATTCAGGAGCCACTAACCATGTTTGTTCTTCTTCACAAGAAACTAGTTCTTTTCAGCAACTCGATGAGGGTGAGATGACGCTCAAGGTTGGAACGGGTGACGTCATTTCAGCTCGTGCAGTGGAAGATGCCAAGTTATTTTTTAGAAGTAGATACTTGTTTTCGAAAAATTTGTATATAGTTCCTAAGATAAGGAACTTAGTATCTATTTCTTGTCTTCTTGAACAGATCTACTCAATTTCTTTTTCAATTAATGACGCGTTCATTCAAAAAATGGTGTACATATTTGTTCAGCTAAGTTAGAAAACAACTTGTATGTATTAAGATCGAATGAAGGAATTTTTTTTTTTGAATCATGAGATGTTTAAAACTGCTAATACTCAAAATAAAAGGTAAAGAGTTTCTCCTAATAACAATACTCCTTTTTAGCATTTAAGATTATGCCACATTAATCTCGATAGGATTGGAAGATTGGTAAAGAATGGACTTCTAAATAGTTAGAAGATGATTCATTACCTCTATGTCAATCCTGTCTTGAAGGAAAATCGACTAAATCACCTTTTACTGGAAAAGGTTATAGAGCCAAATAGCCATTTTAACTTGTACATTCAGACCATTGGTCTGATGAATGTGAAAGCTCGAGGAGGTTTTGAATACTTCATCTCTTTTATAATTGATTAAGGTATGGTTATTTATACCTAATGGAACATAAGTCTGAAGCTCTTGAAAAGTTCAAGGAGTACAAAGCTGAAGTTGAGAATCTAATAGGTAAAAGGATTAAAATATTTCGATCTAATCGAGGTAGAGAGTATATGGATTTGATATTCTAGGACTATATGTTAGAACATGAAATCCAATTCCAACTCTCAGCATCTGGTATACCTAAACAAAATGGTGTATTAGAAAGGAGAAATAGAACCTCGTGAGACATGGTTCGTTCTATGATGAGGTATGCTCAATTGCCTAGCTCATTTCGGAGGTATGCAGAAGAGACTGCAGTTCACATGTTGAACAATGTTCCCTAAAAAATTGTTTCTGAAACACCTTTTGAGTAATGGAGAGGACGTAAACCTAGTTTAAGTCACTTTAGAATCTGGGGTTGTCCAACACACGTGTTAGTGACAAACCTCGTTCAAGGTTACGCTAATTTTTTGGTTTCCCTAAAGAAACGAGAGGTGGACTATTCTTCGATCCACAAGAAAACAAAGTGTTCGTATCGACAAATGACACCTTCTTGGAAAAAGACCACATGAGAGATTATAAACTATGAAGTAAAATATTATTAAGTGAAGCTATTGATGAATCAACAAGAGTTGTTGATGAAGTTGATCCCTCATCAAAAGTTGATGAATCCAACACATCAGATCAATCTCATCCTTCTCAATTGTTGAGAGTGCCTAGACGCAGTGGGAAGATTATAACACAACCTAACCCTTACTTAGGTCTAACTGAAACTCAAGTTGTAATACCAGATGATGGCATTGAGGATCCATTGTCCTTTAAAGAGGCAATGAATGATGTAGACAAGGATCAATAAGAGAAAGAGAGATTCAGTTGGGAAGGTATAAACCTTCAAAGCTAGACTTATAACAAAAGATTATACTCAAAGGGAAGGGGTTGACTATGAGAAAACATTTTCTCATGTTGCTATGTTAATGTCTATAACGATTCTCTTGTCCATAGTCACGTTTTATGATTATGAAATATGGCAAATAGATGTCAAAACTGTTTTTCTAAATGGCAATCATGAAGAAAGTATCTTTATGTCTCAGCTCGAGGGGTTCATAACTCAGGGTCAAGATCAAAAAGTTTGAAAGTTGAATCGATCCATTTATGGGTTGAAGCAACCATTCAGATCTTGAAATATTAGATTAGATACTGCGATCAAATCTTATGGTTTTGACCAAAATATTGATGAGCCATGTGTATACAAGAACATCAACAAAGGTAAAGTTACTTTTTAGTACTTCATGTGGACGATATCTTTCTCATTGAAAATGACATAGGATACCTAACTGACATTAAAACTTGGCTAGTAGTTCAATTCTAAATGAAAGACTTGGGAGAGGCTTAGTTTGTTCTTGGGATTCAAATCATTAGAAATCGTAAGAACAAAACGCTAGCATTGTTTCAAGCAACTTATATTAACAAAATTTTGGTTTGATATTCGATGCAGAACTCTAAGAAGGATTTATTATCTTTCAGACACGGGGTTCACTTGTCTAAGGAACAGTGTCTCAAGACACTTCAAGAAGTTGAGGAATGAGATGTATTCCCTATGCCTCAGTCGTGGCAGCTTAATGTATGTTATGCTCTGCACTAGGCCAGATATTTGTTATGCAGTGAGAATAGTCGGTAGGTACCAGTCCAATTTAGGATTAGACCACCAAACGACGATTAAAATTTTTCTTAAGTATTTAAGGAGAACGAGGAACTACATGCTTATGTATGGTGCTAAGGATTTGAATCTTACAGGATACATTGACTCTGATTTCCAATCTGACAAGGATTCTAGAAAATCTATGTCAGGATTTGTGTTCACCCTGAAAAAATGAGTTGTAGTGTAACGTAGCTTCAAGCAAGGATGCATTACAGGCTCCACTATGGAGGCTGTATATGTCGCCACTTGTATGAGCTTGTCCATCACTCTATATTGTGAGAATAGTGGGGCAAGAGCCAATTCTAAAGAACCTCACAGCCACAAACAAGGAAAACACATAAAGAGGAAGTATCACCTGATACGGAAGATTGTGCAACGATGGAATGTGATCGTAACCAAGATCGCTTCGAAGCACAACATTGCTGATCCATTTACAAAGACTCTCACAGCTAAAGTGTTCGAGGATGTTCTAGAGAGTTAAGGTCTATAAGACATGTACATTAGGTAATTTAGAGCAAGTGGAAGATGTGTAATGGGTATGAGGATGCTCTAGTTTATTGTATTTGTATATATCGTTTTATGTAATATACTTGTATATTTTACCATTTTCATGTTTGTGGATTACTTTATTATGTACATCCCTTAGACTACCACACTAGACTAGAGTTTTAGTCCAAGTGAAAGTTTGTTGAGTTTTATGTCTTAAAATTTGTAGATAGTAAATGTAATCCATTGACCGTTATTACTAAAGAGTTATTGATTATTAGTTTTGTCTTATTAACTCAAATCTAATAAACTAACATCCTAAGTTGCTTTATGAGTCTTGAACTGTATGTGGAAACATATATGGATCAATGTTTGAGATACAACTTAAAGAATTTATAGTTTAGGGATACGGTTGGGTACCTTATCCTGGTAACACTATGGATACAATCCACTTTGTATTTGAAACAAACACAACGATCCAACGTGTTCGTGTAGGTGATACACGAGTGGAGGTATCCTATGCAATAAGTTTGCATAGGATTGGACCACAAAATAGTAACCATTAGACGTAACTCAGTTAACTAGTTAGGTTTCTATTTTAATAGGATGAAATTGGCAACTTAGTCTTAATTCTGGGTGTATTATGAACTCCTGTTCACGAGGGATTATCCTTTTATTGTACGGATGAGAATGATCAGATTGTCGACTTAATAAGCCAACCATTTTGGAGACAAGACCTAGTGGGGAGTTGGAAACATAATCACACAAGATGAAATATAAGATATTTAATTTAGTAATTGATTAATTAGATAATTAATTAACAGTTTAGTTTAATTATTAATTAAATTTGATTTAATTAAATTAATTAAATTAAAACTAAAGGTTATGAGAGAGATATTCATGTAATATGATTTAAATGGAATATTAATTAAATATGATTTAATTAGTTAAATTAATAATTAAGTTACTTTTAATTTTATTCAAATTAAATAACTATGAAAAAAGTGGAATTCACATACGTAATCCCACGTTTCCTATAGTTCTTTCTAACTTTCTTTTCTTCCTTTCTTGTTCTTCAAAAAAAAAAAAAAAGGATAAATAGTTATTTTCTGTGATTTGAAAAAAACAGAGGTTTGCATACGAAAAATATTTTCCTCTATTTCTCTCTACATTTTTCTATTAAAAATTCATAATTCCAAAGAGGTTCTCACAAACCAAAACCTCAATTACTCAGAGAATGAGAAAGGTTCCAAGTGGTGGTGACGTCCAAATTTGACGATTTGTAGATTTAGAGACGTCAACAAAAGTTAGTTTATCTCTTCTCTGAAATTTTATTTTATTAGAACAATATGTTTAACCATTAATTATTTCACAGTAAAATTTATTTATGTTTTTTTGTAAATATATTGGTATTTTCAATTTCCCATATTAAATTTGAGTGATGGTTCTGTATTAATTTTTTGTTGTGCAAGGACTATCATCACTTCTGAAAGAAAGTGAATTATGGATATTAAAATGACTAAGTGTGGAAAATAGGAGAAGGAAAAACGTGATGAAGTTGAAGAGTGGTCAAAAGTTTAACCTTGGGTCATTATTTTGGGTTGAAAATTTGAGATAATTAGGAAATTAAGAAAATAAAATGGAAAATATCAAGATAATTATTTGGGGGATTAATTTATGATACATTTATAAGGTTTCATGTGAATTTCATTGTAGCTTAGTGTGGTGACTCAAAATGATTGAAGAAGATGAACAATGCAACTCGACTCAACAGATAGGGCCAAACGAAAGGTGGTTATCTCAAACCACTCATGCAAAATTCATGATTTTTTAACGAAAAGAAAGCTTATTGAGTTGGAAAGAAGATACGAGGTTTCTTGAGAGATTTGGATTCAGGAAGGTGGAGAAATAGTAAAAATAATCAAGGTTGTTTGAAACACTGGTAAATTTGGAGAATCTACTTTGAGAAGCGTTCTCAATGCCATCCGAGTGAGATAAAATTCTTAAAAACTAAAGGTGAGTAAGTTTCAAGGTTTCTCTTGAAGTTCCGTGAAGGTTGTTTAGGCTAATTATGTATGAATTTATAGATATAAGATTGGAAAAATGGTTGAATACAGGAATTGAAGCTGGCCGAAGGAGTTGCCCAATGATAGCCTCACACGTGCATGCCTACCTTCCAAGTGACTAGCTAGCGTGCACCACACACCCATTCGCCCTACCCCACAAATGCTACCTGCCCACCAGGAACTTCCATACGTGTTATCCGACACATTTTCGTGCTCCCTGTGTCACGATCATGGTTGTCTCGAGCGTGTTACCCATGGCTGCATGGTCGCCTCGACACCATTTTATCCATTGTTTCATCTTAGGTAGTTTATTTTGCAGGCTAGTTTATTTCTTTTGTACTTTCTCTTGTAAGTGATCACTCGCCTTTTAGCATATCAGGCCTGTCACATTTTTTTTTTTTTGTTTAAAATGTACTATGTGAAGATAAGACTAATCATCATATCTTCACATTCGAGAGGTATAAGATATAAAGTTGTTGTCCCTTATTGCTTATAGCCTTATAACTAACTTTCTTTTCTAAAATGTTTATGAAAACCTTTTCTTCTAAATCTATTTTCTAAAACATTTCTCGAGAACAGGGTTAGAGGTTGCAAGAAACGCCCATTGTGCCACCGACTATCTGAATTTGGTTTGGCTAACTTGTTCTCAAGTGAGAACAAGTGTCGTAAATTGCATCGAGTCGCTTATGGAAGTGTGATTGTGACAGTTGGTATCTAGAGGCAGGTTGACTAGTAAAGTTGAGAATCTACAATCATGATTGTTATGAAACAGTTGGACAAGTCCCACATTGATTGATTGGTAGAGATGGAGGAGAAAATGCTCTACCAAATAGAAGTCCCTAATCAGATTTGATTCTTAGAGACTCGAATAAAAGAAGTCTCTGATAAGGGTAACGAAATTGATGTGGTAGCTGACGTCTTAGATAGAATGTCTGTCAAAGAGTTGATGACAGGATTTGAGACTCTAGAAGCAAACGCTACAAGAACTGGTAGCTTCGAGCGTGGAGATAGCTTGACGGGGTCTATTTCCCATATGGAGGAGCATGTCGAAGAATTAGACAACTCACATAGGTTGATAATTCAAATGGTGAATGAATTCTCAAAAGATATTAGAGAATATGTCGAAATTTTGATGAGACGTAAGTTACAAGAATTGAAACATATTGACACTATCAGAGAATATGTGAAGCAATTCATCAGATTGATGTGGAACATCCGTGATATATCAAAGAAAGACAAATTTTTTTTGTTTTGTTAAGGGCTTAAGACATGGGCTAAGACTAAATCGAACACAAGGACATCCTATGTCGTTAGCCAAATGTCTTGCAATCACATTGTTTAGGTTCACAGTTGTTCAAACTATAATTAAATAATCAAATTGAAATAAAATGATTTCAGCTCTCTAACTGAAAAAAGGGCTAGCCCATGAAGAGCCCACTTTCATAGTCATCATTGTGGTCAATGAAGAAAATCCAAAAGGAACTAGTTCCGCAGGAGATTCCATATGTGTTAGATGAGTACCACGTGAAATTAAATTAACACGTTCGCAAAAAGAATCAAACACACTCTAGATTTCATGAATTTTGAGGTTTAAACATGTTAAGAAAAATGGAAAAATTTAAGATTCTAGAACACTTACCTTTGAAGCTCAAAATTCTCCCTCAATTTTTGATGAAATTTAATGAAATCAAGTTGTGAACAACCACAAGAATCTTCTCTACTATCCTCAAGGCTTAGAATTTGATTATGAGATAAAAAAAGATGACCGATTTTATGAGTTTTTGAGAGAAATGAGTTTATGAACACTTGAGAATTTTCTCCAAAATTCATCAAAATTCAACATCTCTAAAACACAATCATTAAATAGCCAATGTACATGTAAAACTATTTGCAAAATCAATTAGTAATTTAATCAATCAATTATAAATGGAATTTGTGGTAAATGTAGAATCAAGAACTCAAAACCAAGCACCTTATTCATGTAGCACTATTTGTTGGATTATTCCACTTATGAAAGTCAACTAATTTGACTTCAAAGAAAAAAAATCATTTAATTAAATGATTTTCTGAATTAATCTAATTAATTTCAAAAAATCTAATTTTACTAAAATAAAATAAAATAAAAATAATTAATTGAACTATTTAATTAACTAATATTTAAATTATTATTTTAAGCACAAATCTCGATCAATCTAATTGATCTAATTTGAATTCTTATTCGAATTTTTGATATTTAAATCTTTATTTAAATATCATTTTTCACTTAATTTGTAATCGTTAATTGTATCGAATATTACTAATGACTCATTTTCTCAATAAATTTGAACAATTCGAATTTCTCGATCACTCTGTTTTAAGTTTAAATCTGTAACGAGCTCTTAGAGGGACCTCATGACCTACAAATCATGAACTCTAACGGTCCGAGATTAACTGGATAAACTTTTTTAATAGAGTTAATCAACATTTGTTAACTAATTAGGACTGTCCACTATAGCCCGTAGTTGTACTCTCCTCATTGTAGATATATTTGTGTTCACACGATATAACCACAATTAGTAAGTCAATCCTTCATAGATTGTTTGTTATCTTGACTAGGTCAATTTACTGTTTTACCCTCGAGACTACAGTTTGTTCCTTAAGCCTCAATTGGTCTTCTAATGAAGAATTTGGTTTAAGGTCCAACCTATAAATCGAATCCTTCTCGGGTCAATGATAGGGTGAGGTTCCTTTGTTCAAGATCCAGAGTCAGCACTTAAGAGAATAACCTATCTACTAACCTTAAAAATAGATAGGAGTGAGTTTCAATTTGCACCCTACATCCCTAGTTATCCACTCGATCTTACCCCTGATGGGAGGTCTATTGGGTTAGCGTTGATGAATTACCCTAATCTATGTAGATCTAAGGATAATCCAGTGTGAACGAGAGTTCATAGTTAGCAAAAAATTAAGATCGAGTTACCTAGGTCATCAATAATCGAAATAGTCAGTTTTAATAAGTTAACAGTGTTATAATGTAAAAGTGATTATTTCTGGTCCGGTCTTATACAATCCATTGCATAGGATGTCTCCACTTACATTTCTCTACATGAGCGTCTTGGGATCACTCTACTTGTACTAAATACAAAGTGAGTTGCATCCATAGTGTCTCCAGAATGACACTCCCAACCTTATTCCTATACTATAGACCATTTAGACCGTTACTCGAACTTGATCCACATTTACATCTCTACATAAAGTTCAAGTGCTCATACTTTAGTCAAGGAACCTTGTTTATTGGAGTTTTATAATAAGCAAGTCTCTTATTCAACAACAATTTATTGAATAATTAAAAAGTTTACTATCACAAATACGAGGTTTAAGACATAAAATCCAACACCATGACGTCATGCAAGAGAGTTTGTCAAAGGCTTTTCCTCCACGAAGGGTGATAGATCATGACATTGAGTTGTTAACCAGAGCGAGACCCCCTACAAAGAATGTTTATCGCATGGCGCCACTATAATTGACATAACTTTGGAAATAACTTGATGAGTTACTGAATGTCAGGTTCATTAGACGGACAAAAGCTCCATACGGGGCCCCCATGTCGTTTTAGAAAAATAAAGATGGAAGTCTTCGTTTATGTATCGACTATCGAGCACTCAATAAACTCACAGTTCAAAATAAATACCCACGCCGTGGGCTAGACACAATGGTTAGCAACAAACTTATGCACTGTTGAAACAAGGCTACTATTGGTCGAGTCTTTGAGATGACGTGATGGAGTTTATTAAGACCTATCGTGTTTGTCAGCAAGACAAGGTCGGATGGGCGAAACTAGTGGGTTTGTTGAACTCGTACCTATGCCCTCGAGACCATGCAAGAGTGTATCCCTTGATTTCATCACACATCTGTTGAGGTTGGAGAGTTCGATCGGTACTTGCAATCATTGACATATTTTTTAAATATGCCACATTCATCCTAATGCGAAAAATGTGTTTTGTCGAAATGATTGCCCAACTATTCTTCAAGCATATTGTGAAACTATGGGGTGTACACACGAGCATCATTTGTGATTGCGTTGGTCGATTCATCAAAATATTTTGGACATAATTATTCAAGATGTTGGGATCTACATTGAATATTTCATCGAGTTATCACCCGCAGACTGATAGACAAACAAAATGCTTTAATAACATGCTTGAAGAATACATGCGTCCCTTTATTGATGCATGACAGAAGAACTAGATCTTCGACTTTAAATGTTAGATAAGTTTGTCCATGCGGAAGACGCCCTTCGAGATCGTGAGTGGTAAACAACCCCTCATGGTGCAAGTCATAGATCACCTATACACAGGCAAGAATCCTTAAGCTCACAACTTCACTAAGGATGGAAATAGTTCTCTGATGTCGCTCGTGCATACTTAGAGAAGGTATTAAAGTGTATAAAAAAGTACGCATATACAAAGCGGGGAGTCCTAGAGTTCCAATCTAAGGACATGCTGCTGATCAAGCTTCACTCTAAGAAGTTTTGTTTTCGAGGCTAGAGAGACCAATGCCTCGTGCAAAAATATCAGGGGCCTGTCGAAGTGATCAAAAAGGTTGGGAAAACCTCCTATTGGGTTCAGTTACCTTCGTGGATGAATATCCATCTAGTCATCCACGTAAGTAACTTGAAACCCTACCATTCTTCCCATGATGCTGAGCAATGAAATATCAGAACCCGTTTGTCAGTCACAGTAAGTACACAACAAAGATGGAAGTCTAGGAGATATTAGCTAAAAGAACCCAACGTTTCACCAGGCTAAGACGTGACCTGAAAGAGTTTCTGGTGAAGTAGAAGAACCTTCCATATGAAGAAATCAGTTGGGAGCAAGTTGAAGACCTCAAGGATGTTGTTAAAAAATTTACTGAGTTCAGCAGAGCCAATTGATGAGGACTTCAACAAATTAAGTGGAAGAGAATGTCACAATCATGCTTGGCGTGTTGCCCGTGGTCGCATGGCCGCTCTGACACCATTTTATTTTTACATTCATTTTAGGTAGTTTATTTCCTTTATACTTTCTTTTGTAAGTGACTGCTCACTTTTTAGTATAAGCAAGTCTGTAACATATCTTTTTTTATTTAAAATGTACTTTCTCTTATGAGAGTTATAAGATATAAAGTTGTAGCTGTCCTTTATTATTTATAGCCTTGTAAACTAACTTTCTTTTCTCAAACATGCTTTCAAAAGTTTGTGAAAACCTTATCCTCTTAACCCGTTTTCTAAAATATTTTCTCAAGAACAAGGTTAGAGGTTGATAGAAACCCCCATTGTGCCACCGACTATCTGAATTTGGTTTGGCTGACTTGTTCTCTGATTGAAACAAGTGTTGCACAATCACGTCGAATCGCTTACGGAGGTGCGATTGTGACACCTTGCCACTAACACCCACCCACACACTCATGTGTGTGTTCTGCCGCCCTAGAAGTTGAAGCCTAGCCCCCCTGACGCTTACCAAACACCCCTGTTGGTGCCCATCGCCAAAGACATTAACAGCTATTTGGCCAAATTGAGTTATTTAGAACTCGTGAGTAATTTCTTGGATTATTTGGATATTTTTAGAATTTTTTGGCTATAAATTGCATAAATTTGGGTTTAAATTTATATTTGGGATATATTTTTTTAATAATTTGAGGATTAATGAGCAAAAATCCTAAATGGGCACGATTAAGGATTAAATAATTTTCCATGCGAGATTATGAAGTAATTCTAAGTCATGAGGATTTAAGGAGTTGTTAGGAATTGGCCAAGAAAATGTACATTATATTTAAGGTGAATTGACGATTGTGGAAGCTTATAACTCGAGGGGTGCAAACTAATAAGTGTGAGTCAATTTTGATCTTAAAATATTTTTGAAATTATTTATGAGTGTGCCTATGAATTTTAAATGGTTGACTAAAATAAATATGCTTTGAATGTGATTTTTATGTTAATTTTCATCAGTTTTTACCAAATATAGTTTCAATGGATTTATGACAATGGACTTTCTTGAAGGCAAATTTATTACAAAAATGAATTGTTGCCTATTTATGAATTATATTTGAGGATTTACTCTATGAATGTAATACCTGATCTTTTTATTTAAGTTGATGGTTGTAAAAACATTAATAAAATAATCGGAGGGTATTTTAGTAAATTTTTGGAAAGGACATTTTAGTAATTTTGTTTTAAAAAAGTAAAAATAATAAATAAATAATAAGAATGGGAAAAAGTTAATTTTGAAAAGAGAAAAAGAAAAAAAAAAGAAAACAAAAGAAAGAAAATGATTTAATTAATTATTTAATTAATTAATTTATTACTATTTTTATTTGGTATTTATCATTTATTGTTTTTTTTTAAAAAAGAGAAAATTGATTTTTTTAAACATTGTGCCGAGGAAGGGATAAGAAAAGGAAATTGAAATAGATTGAAATTTTTTATCCAATTTGTGTAATTGGATGAGGGGTTCGGTGGGAGATGTATATATTGGATCACCCATCAGTTGAATTAAGGAAGAAGAAGAAGAGAAGAAAGAAATTGGAAAAAAAAAAAAGAAAAAAGAAGGGAAACCCGAGAGAAAGAACACAATGAAGAAAAAGAGGAAATTAAACTTTAATTCTCAACCAATTTGGACAAAATTTGTGTCCAAATTGTGTAGAAAAGAGAGAGAAAACTGATGGACAACTTAATTTGAAGAGATTTGGCTGAATAGACCACTGAAGTTGAAGGAAAAAGGGACTCGGACAACTGGAAAACAGAGAATCGGGACCCAAAACTTTGAAAATTAATTTCTCCATCTACAGGCCGAGTTATGGTCTCAAATTTGAAGGTAAGATAGATTAATAGTTCATTTAAAGTTCTATAAAAGGGTTTGAGTTAATTTGGCCTGTACAGGAAGAAATCAAAGTTTTAATTTTTGGATTTAAGCTCACCGAAAAACTGGGCAAGGGACTTCCAGAGACGTTTTCGAGCTATCCACGGGGAGTTTGAAGCTAAAACTTTGAGGTAAGCAAGTAGACTCATGTAAAAATCGTTTGCCATAGGTTAGAGCCTCTAATTATTAGTAGATTGAAAGAATTGGCTTGCCGAAGTATGACCGGAGTTGTGGCCGGAAAACTGGAAAATAAAAGGGAAGGAAAATGGAAGGTTGAAGAGGAAGTTTACTTTTTGACCGTCATCTTTTGTGCGTCATGGTAGGTCTCTATTGAAAAACTCCTTTCTGTGCGGCTGTACATGTGAAGTAATATATTATTATTATTATTATTATTATATATGTACATAATTAAGGAGACCCGAGGTTCATGTTAGCATTTCTACTTTTTAACAAGTATTTCAAGAGCAGTAGCAATATTAATAATATATATATATACACATTACTTTTAGGAGAAAAGAATTAATTCAAAAAGTAAATTACGAAAAATTTGATTTTCTTCGGTTTTTGTGCCAAGTGATTTAAGGGACGATTCTGAATTTATTTTTCAGGAGATTTGAAGATCGAAAAAATTTACGAGCCAGAAATTGCCCATCAAGTTTATGAGTGATAGTATTATTTTAATATTTCAATATTACAACAATGATTGGAATGCACGTTTTTTTTAGAATTTACATAATTTTCAGAAAATTTCAGAAAAATCATGTTATTCATATTTTTCGATGTACTTTCACATGGTAATTTTTTGAAGCATGATTTAAGTGGTTTAAGGCATTTCCGATAGTTTGAATATAATAGGATTATATTGACACGTTTTACGAGGCAATGTCTGTTTACGAAGTAAACATGTTTTATAATATGTTAGGCCCTGTTTATGTTTATTCAGATGATTTTGATGATTTTCATAACTGTTTGATCATATTTTGACTGCTATAGGGTCTAAACACGTTTTGCACGTTTTACGAAGTTTCTCGAAATCATGAGTTATGATTATTTAATGTTTCTATAAGATTTTTGTTTAGTTTCCGCGGTTAGATGTTAAGTTTGAGATTGTATTTTCGTAGTTATGTTTGTTTTCCGCATTTTTTAAGTTATTGGTATTGTTTAAGTCGTAGTTAAGCTAAGATGGTTAGTGAGGATCGTCAAGGTAAGGACGAGATTCACTGGCTTCACACTGTCTCCTAGGCTAAGAGTAGAGAGTCTGGCAGAGGGTGTGACAATGAACATGATTTTAATTGATATGTTGGTTTGGAATATTTGTCGAAGATAAATAGTTTATCGTGATTGATTAATGAAAAGACGTATTAAAGATATATGGAGAGTGCTTTTCAAACCACTGGATCTAGTACCCAGGACATGTGAGTAACCTCGACGAGGCAGATATGAGTTTATCCTGGAGGGCAGACTTGTGATTGACCTTGTGGGTCTGTTTGTGTGCACGTAGGATGATGGTTATTGTTGGTTCATTGAGTTTGGCTCCACATCAACCATAGATGGGTACAAGTTTAGTGTGTGGATTATTTATGGTAGTTATTATCTTGGTTCTGCCGCTGCTTGGGTACTAAATATTGTTAAGTTGTTCTGGTCGTGTGTTCTTGACATCGTCGGTATGCGTGAGCTAGCCTTGGTCGTGTGTTGGTATCCTTGATGCATGGTGAGCATGGGTGTGGCTACAAACTGAATAAATTGAATATTTACAGTTTTTTTTAAAGAAATTATTTGTTGAAAACATTCATTGATTATAAGGGAATTACTGTAAATCAAATATAAAAAAATTTCAGATTCTATCAATGATTGACACTGATAGGTTTCATTAGTGTTTATCAATATCACTGATAGACACAAATAGAAGTAGATCTATGAAATTTTCCTATACTTTGTAAATATTTTAACATTTTGTTATATTTGAAAATACCCCTGCTAATTTTTTTTGATAAATGCTTATTTGATTATTTTCTTTTACATGTTACTCATTGGGCTACCCAGCTCACCATTTTTCTTGAAATGTTTTTTTTCCACCCACAAGTAGCAGGAGAGTTCCAAGTGCCTACTAAGGTCGTGATTTGCCACTAAAGTTGAAGTTGGTCCTTCTACAAGTTGATGTCTGATATGAGCTTTATATTGCATATAGAATTATATAGGGAACTTATATGAGGGATGGATATTATGTAATTAAGGTCTTTTGTGAGAGGAGTTTTAAAAGTCTATTCATGGTCAAGTGTGTAAATTAGTTATGGATGAAAGTTTTAATTCAGTACTGTTATTATTTTGTGGCGTTTGAAATGATTAATGGTTGTTTAAATGTCAAATTAGTTTGTGAATATCACAATGTTCAGAAACATGTTGATCAATAAGTGTTAGGAAGTGATCTTCACGTCTCATTCTAGGTTAAGATGGTAATCTAGAACGAGGCGTGACATCGATTCTTAGGTGTCATTGATAAGTACCTAAAATGTGCTTATTCTTACTTCTTATTTAGAATTATTTTTATTAGATTTAATGCATTTTGCTAGTGTTTTCAAAAAAGAAATCTTGAAATTTTAATTTTGGAGCCAAAGAAATGAAAATGGGACAAATCAGAGCTAAAATGGAGAAAACTGTAAAATTACGAAAATGCCCCGAAGTTACTATTTGTCACTATTCATTACTATTCATAAGAGATACTATTCACAACGTCGTGATGCTGTTCAATGTATAAAAATTATTTTTTATGCTCCCAAATTACACACGATTGTTGGCACTTAAGGACAACAGCGTTGCGACGCTATCGTGAAAACAAAACTTGGTGATTTGTTTTGGCCTACGACGTTATATGGGTTAGGTGAAGATCCTGTGCAGCGTCGCAACGATACCTACAGTGTCGCGACACTGTCCCCAAAACTTCAACTATAAATTGAGCTCAAATTTGCTTTCAAGCCACACCCTTAACACTTCAAAACATTAATTGAGAGGCTGAAAGCTACTATTTTCCATCCTTAGATGCCTATTTTGGAGAGAATTATCTTTAATTCTATTCAATTCTTTGGTGAGGCCTTCCTGAGAGTTGAGTTCAAGGGATAGACGAAAAATTGGTGCTTTCAAAGGAGTGGAGATTTATGGAGACTGTTGGAGTTGTTGCCAGACTGAAGGACAAGAGTCACAAATTGGGCTTGCAAGGACGAGAGTCACATATTTGGCTTGCATTCTCTTTCCTCTTTATTTTTCAATTATTTTATCTTGGTTTTCATCCGGAACAATCTTTATTTGTGTTGTTACCATGAGTAATTATTTTGTGTTCTTAGAATTATGATTTTGTCATGGACTTATTTGCTTCTTGGATTTGATCTATGCATAACTCAATTTAGCATATTTATTTATAATGCCTTTAAATACGTAGCTAATGTTTGAATGATACTTGATGTTAACTTGAGAGTGAATACATTAAGATAGATCTAGTATGCTAATTGTTAATTAATAAACATGAGAATGACATAGAGATTAGTAAAGATTAATGATGGAGGATCTTAATGTTGTCTAACTAATGAGTCTATGAAAATAAGTTTCTATTAATTATGTATTAGAAAGGGTTAGACTTGAGAAAGTTAATATGGAAATAAGACTCTAAGATCTATGATTATCATTATTTAAATCCAAGGTAAAAGGAATTAACTAACTCATTGATGAAATTATAATCCTAAGAACATGTCTTTACTTGATTCTTACTCTTGTGTCACTTTTATTGCTTTTTAGATTTAAATTTTATCTTAAATTAAATTCTCATTAAAGTTGGGTTCCCTAAACAAAATTAGAAGAATTTTTTAGGGAAATTGGAGGGAATAGCAAATTTTAGGGTGTCATTTTGATTTTTAGCAAAAATTTGGGATTAAAAGATTTTTGGCAAA
>JBBPDJ010000004.1:4022609-4050083 GCA_037974625.1 Cucumis cinereus
GCACAAAGCACTCTATGTGTAACTACATATCGTACGACAGTCTATCACCGAAGTTCAAGGCTTTCACTACAAGTCTTGAATTTCACTACAAGTCTTGATGCTGCAATAGTACATTTTCTTATTTCTGGTAGTTTGTTCATGGATATAATGTGGGCGCTTCGAGGGTGTCAACCTAGTTGAGATGCCCGGGTGCGCTTCCTGATCCTTAGGTTCTCTCTTTTTAGCTTCTTGTATATCCCTCTTGTATTTTGAGCTGTTTGTATCAATAAAGAGTTCTGTTTCCTTTTCAAAAAAAAAAAAAAAAAAAAAAGTTTCAAGCATCTTCTGCTCCTAAAGTTCTTGTCTCTTAAGTTTCAAGCTTCGTTCTTGCTAGAAGATTGCTTGTTTTATCCTCTTTTGCCTCCAAGGATTAGTCTCTTCTTCTTTGTTTTTATTGTTCCGAATTCTTCGTTTGTAATTTTTCTTAATATGCTTATTTGTACTTTGAGCTTTTGACTCATTTCATTATATCAATTAAAAGTCTTGTTTCCATTTCAATATATATATATATATATCACATACTAATGTTGTACCTCTAAAACTTCACCAATGACACCACCACTGTGTAAAGAAACACCTGTCTGTTGTTGCCCAATTCTAGAAAAAGCTTGATCATCAAACGTAAATGCGACAATACCCTGCAGAAATATAAGCATCCAATAAAAAAATGATACATCAAAGCCACTTACTTAGAGAAATTCCTCATGCAGACCAATACCTTCCTCGCCGCTTTACTGAACTGAGTGGTAGCATCACTAAATGCATAAACTGTATTACTTAAGAGACTTGTAGTTCCTTGTACCATGCCAGTGATCAGCCCAGTTGGACTCTTAAAATAGAACAATCGGATTTCAGTATACCAACAAGGAAGGAAAATAAAATAAAAACAAAAAGTAAAAAGAGAGGAAAAAAGAAAACCTGCAAAATGCTCTTAGCAGGCACCGACAAGAAATCTCTTATTCCAATCCCCAATCTCCTAGCAAATCCCATGGGATTACCAATGACACCAGCAGAACCAAGAACCTGTCGATCAAGGTAAATCCGGAATTAGTAAAAGAATTAGCTAATCAATTTAGTTTTATTGTGATTTTTGTTTTGGTCTCTTCATTAATATAATGAAATGAGACAAAATCTCAAAATAGAATAAGGAAACAAAGAGCAATAGATCCTAGGGATCAAGAGGTGCATTCGAGCATCTTAACTAGGTTGATACCTCCATAGTACTCTCATCATCTTCAACTATCAAAAGAAAACAATGTTCTTTGTGTACTTAGTATTTTGGAGTAAAATTATCTTATTTAATTCAGAGTAGAGTTACATATATATATAGGAAACATAGAAACCCTAGACTAAGATGTACAGTTACAATAAAGGACATGTATAAATCTAAATATGTATTATAACACTCCCCATCAAGCTGGAGCAAATGCGTCAGTCATGTCCAGCTTGATGCACAAACAGCTTATTCTGGCTACAGTAACAGCTTTGGCACGTGTTCCACGCTTAGGCTGTAATTTATGTCTCAACTCTGTTTTACATGTTCCAGGCTTAGACTGTAATTTAGTCTCAATAAGAAAGTTGACACGTGTTCTGGCTTGTGTAGCTAAATTTTATCCAAACTCATGTATTTTTCAAGATTTGGGATTGGGGAGGATGATTGGCAGTGGTGATTTATGTTCAGATCTCTATCTTCTCAACTATAATCTCGACACCCGATTAGCATTTGCAGACAAGTCTTCTTTTATATCTAGTAGTCAGTTTTCTTCTCGTGTCAGTAAATATAGTAAAATAATGTTGCTACACTATCAATTGGGTCATCCGAATTTTTTCTCTCTCTATATCCACAAAATTTCCATGATAAAAATCCTGCATTATTCAATTGTGAGATTTGTCAAGTTGCTAAGCATACTAAAACTCTTATCCTCGTGTTGATTATAAACCGTCAAGTCCATTTCGTTGATTCATAGCGATATATCGAATCCATCGAAAATAAAAAATATCTCTGGGGCTCGATGGTTTGTTTCCTTTATTGATGATCATACCCGGGTTACTTGAGTCTTTATGATGAAAGAGAAATCTGAAGTTTATAATCATTTACAACAATTTCATAATCTGATCCAAAATCGATATAAAGAAAAAATCCGTGCCCTCAAAACAGATAATGCGAAGGCATTTTCAGTTCATCTCTTGGAGAGTATCTATCAAAGCAAGGAAGTCTCCGCCTCAACTCTTGTGTTGACACTCCTCAACAAAATGCAAGAATCAACATCTTCTTGAAGTCACTCGATGCTTGATGTTCTCTACCCATGTTCCTAAATTCTATTGGAGAGAAGCCATTCTTACAACTACTTATCTGATAAATCGTAAGCCCTCTCATGTTCTTAGTTACTCCACTCCTTGTCAAGTCTTTCTTCAATCATTTCCTCATCTTCGTGCTCAATCTCCTGATTTGATTCCTGAAGTCTTTGGGTGTAGTGCATTCGTTCACATCCTTTCCCAACATCGTAGTAAGTTGGATCCTCGAGCCTATAAATGCATATTCTTGGGATATTCACCTACTCAAAATGGTTACAAATGTTTTTCTCCTTGTACCAACGAGTTTATGTTACTATGGATGTCACCTTCTTTGAAGATGTCCCATTTTATTCCAAAACTGATTGTCAGGGAGAGAACATGCATGAAAATCAACTTCAATCGTGGCCATCTTTACTTGAGACTGAACCTGAACTTGAGTCAATCACCTCTCATCCTTCCACTTCATCAAGTACCTCTCATCCTCATTCTTCCACTACTTCAAGTATACTTGAGTCTCCAAAGGATATGCCTACGTCTTCAAATATCGTTAATCGTTATGCCGACAAATGCTAATAAAATTCTAATCACATATACAAAGAGGAACAAACAAGTTGAGAGGACAGGCTCTGGAACTAATCACCGGTCCCAAACGTCTGAACCGACTCCCACTTCCAATGAACAATAACATTGGTGAGGATAAAGGTGAGCTGGACAATATTGTAAGTCCAGAGGTTGATGATTTAGAATTACCAATTGCAGTAAGAAAAGGAGTCAGGAGTTGAACCATGCATCCCATCAAGAACTATGTGTCTTATGATGGATTATCTGAGTCATATCAAGCATTTGTTTCCATTATTGACAATATTCAGGTGCCAGCTAATATCCATGAAGCGTTGATGCATCATGGTTAGAGAAAAGTAGTTCAAGATGCGATTGAAGCACTTGAAAAAAAGGGTACATGGATAGTAACAGATCAACTTATTGGATAACGAACTGTTGGATGTAAATGGATTTTTACAATAACGTATAAGGCAGATGGAAATATTGAGAGATTGAAGGCCAAACTTGATGCTAGAGGATTTACTCTGTCGTATGGGATTGACTACCAGGAAGCGTTTGCACCTGTTGCCAAACTCAACACCATAAGAATTATCTTACCTCTTGCTACTAATCTGGATTGGAGTCTTCGATAGTTAGATATTAAGAATGCCTTCTTGAACGGTGATTTAGAAGAAGTATACATGGATGTTCCACCTGGATGCATAGAGAAATTTGGTACAAAGAAGGTTTGCAAACTAAAGAAATCTCTTTATGGGCTTAAGCAATCTCCCCGTGCTTGGTTCGATAGATTTGCGACTTTTGTTCTCAGTCTTGGGTACTCATAATGCCAATCAGATCATACTTTGTTTGTCAAAAGATCTAAAGATCTACTTGCCCTCTTGATAGTATATGTTGATGACACAATTCTCTCTTGCAATGATGAATCAGAATTACAAACCTTGAGAAGGCATTTGACGCAAAAATTTAAACTCAAGGATCTAGGAAATCTAAAATATTTCTAGGTATGGAGGTCGCTCGATCAGAACATGGTATAGTGGTATCACAAAGGAAACACGTGTTAGATCTTCTCAAAGAAACTGGTATGCTAGGATGCAAACCACCAAACTCCCCTATGGACCTAGAAAAGAAACTTCGGCACAATCTTAAGAGTGCACCTGTGGATAAGGGAAGATACCAATGTCTTGTAGGACGTCTTATCTATCTTTTTCATACTCATTCAGATATTAGATTTTCTATTAGTATGGTTAGCCAGTTTATGCATCATTCCAATGAAGACCATATGGAAGCTGTATATCTAATCCTTACATATCTAAAGATGACTCCTGGAAATGGACTATTTTTTTATAAAAACTGATAAAAGAAACTTTGAAGTATACTACGATTCAGATTGGGTCGAGAATACGTCTAGTCAGGAATATCTCAGATAGACGTGCTACCTCTGGTTATTGCTCCTTTATATGGGGCAATCTTGTTACATGGAGAAGTAAAAAGTAGTTTGTGGTTGCAAGTAGTGCAGAAGCTGAATTCAAAGCACTTGCTAAGGGCTTGTCTGAAGGTAGATGGATCAAAAGAGTCCTAAGTGAGTTAGGAAAAGATTGTTCATTGCCAATACAAATGATGTGTAACAATCAAACTGCAATAACTATTGCAAAGAATCCAATTCACCAGTATAGGACAAAACATGCTGAAATTGATCCACACTTCATCTCAAAAAAAGTCTAACAATGAAGTGGTTCATCTCAACTATGTGCCCACAAAGCAACATATAGCAGATATCCTTACCAAGCCTTTACTAAGACCTAACTTTGAAGACTTGAATAGCAACTTGGGTTTGTATAATATATAACCCACCTTGAGGGGGAGTGTTGTAAATTATTAAAGTTAGGGTATTTTTGTAATTGTCTAGTTAGGGTTTTACTGTATTCTTTTATTTTGTAACAATTTAAATATTTAATTTAAGGTAGATAATTTCCTTATATTTTATTAGGTCTTTCCTTGGATATATATTGCCATTAAGCCATCAAGGTGATTATGAATGAAATTATAGAAAAACATCACTTACAAAATTTGATCTAGTATTCAATTGTCCCGAGTTATCCAGACAACTCCAAAAATGACCCTTTTGTACAACTATTGGTTGTAAGCATATTAGTTAAGTGCAACCATTTTATTCCATTCTTATTCTTGTTTTTTCTTACGCTAGGAAGCACTGACATGGACACGAGACATGCGACACGACACGGTGACACGCCAATTTTCTAAAAATGTAGGACACGGACGTTATTTCTTCCATCTAAATTGAGAAATAAGTATTTAATATTTTATACAGTCTACTTATTGATATTAAAGTTAGTTGGAAATTTTGTTTCTGTATTGCAACCACCAATTTGATCACAGTAGTTAATGTGACCAGCTTTCTCAGGCTTTCTCACAATATGGATTACAGCCAATAAAAAGCTTACCTTATATATCTCATGAAAAAGTTGCCTTGAGTAATGCCTCATAAGAATCTCTTGAATTGATTCCCAACTGGCCATGTGATGTGCAATACTCAGGCGCTTGAGATGAATCTGAGCTCCTTCAATGTCCCCGAGAGCCAAAAGACCTCTCTGTAATTAGATGGCTCAAGTATGACAGATCACAACAACTGGAAGCTAAGCAAAATCTAATCTCTTTTCCATACAGAGTTATGAATGAAGTACAACACATTTATAGTTACAAAACTAGAAAGGGAATAACCAAAACAGCAATAACGTATAACAAAGAAATGCACAGACTACTTATCAAGAAAAAAAAGTAAAGAGAGAAGATAGAATTCCTTACTTCTATTTCTTGAATCCAAGTAAGAATTGAATGGAAGAATGAGACTAATGGATATTTGAATTTATACTACTGATTAAAAAAATAAGGAACGAGTTTTCAATTGCTAAAATAGTAATTGAAGTTTTCTGGTGTTTCCATGTTAAGCTGAATAATTTCAGGAACTCAGCCCATTATTAAAAAAAGAAAAAAGAAAATAAATATATATAATCTACAATTTAATAAGAAATTCTAAGATTAATATATTTGTTGAACTTAGGAGTAACATAACCGTGCACATCGAATCAGTTTTGACACTTTATTTATTACTCAAAGGAAAGGAATTAACGTTTCCTCCACAATAAACTTTCACTAGAGTTTCAATGAAAAGTTTTTTTCTCGTTTAAAAAAAAAGAGAAGACATCACAAGCTTAGATTTTGACATGCCCGTAAATTCACCAAAGGACAAGCAAATATTATTTAACTCATGCCATTAACCTAATTTTCCTTGAAACAATAAATTACTAATTTAAGATGGACAAGTTTTGTAATTGTTGAACTGTTGAGGCAATTTTGTTTACTATAACCAATCAGCTTAAGCTTTTAGGTTAATTGGTGACTTAACAAGGTATCATAGCAACAGGTCCTGTGTGCAAGTAATATTGATTTCCACTTTACCCACAAGTGAGTTAAAATGTTGATTATTGATATAATTAAATTTACCATATCCCATCAACTTAAGTGGGCTGATGGGTGATTTAACAGTAACAACATTGAAAGAGAAACACAAATACTTACATGCATCAGTAATTCACCAGATGTAAGGATAGGGTTCTTGAGCACCCATGGAATGGTGGAAAAGCTAAGGCCAAGATGAACTTTCGTTAGGATAGATAGCAGAGGAAAGCAAAATACAAATAATGTTTTGTATGATGTCTATACCTTACTGTCAACTTAATAGGTGCCAAATCAAACAATTCAACGTAAACTTTCTTTTGCTGTCTTGCTAAGAGGTAAACCTGCTGCCAAGGAGCTCCAATAGGAACAACTGAAGGTAACAACGTGCTGCCCCTATCAAGTCCACCAAAAAAATGAAGAGGTTTTGTCCCGGGACTGAAGTAGTCATGAGCTGGATCATTTGCAGGAGGATGCAACATGGATTTTGAAAATTGAGACACTTCACCCTTTAAATTTGACGACACATTTCTGAAAAACTCAAACAAGCTTAACATCACTTGTTGCTCAATCTCAAGTCGAAAATCTGATATTCTGCAAGAATCGAAGAGAAAAGGATCAGTACTATGCATTAAATACTAATAAAACACATTAGATGTCAGAATGGAGACCTTAAGAATATATGTTCAAATGAAACCAGTAAACTATCTGTCTTTTTCCACTTTGATGCATAAAGATAGAATACAGGTTCAAAAGAGCCATCAACTTGCAGAACACTTTCACTTCTTGTTACTGCACTAATATCCTTGTTCAAGCTTCCAGTTGGGTTGGTTCTGTATTCTTGATCAAAAGACAAGATTACAGGAAATGGACTATTCCGAAATTGATTATCTATCTGAAGAGATAGCATTTTTACAGAGAACTTCTGTTGATCCAAACTTTGCAGCAGATCAATAGTTATGTTTTTTGCACAAGCATATACCATCTCCTAAATAGAGATAATACAAAGAATTTCAGAGTACTTATCAGTATGAGAAAACAATTTGAAAGCTAAGTTCAAATACATATATACAAACCTCAGGGCGAGAATTAATCAACGATATACCAATATAAGATATAAAAACTGAAAATTTCTCCTTGTAATCAATAAGCTTTTCTTGTTTCTGAACAAGTTTTTTCTTTTCTCCAAAATGAGAAACGCTTGGAATATGATGGGTTGAATCAACAATGCTCAACACCTGCAACCAAAGCAAGACAATTGACCGTATCTGAGAGTTCTAGCATAGTTAAAATCACTTTTGCAATAGATAAAAAGCAGTCTCCACTCATAATTCAAGGTAACAAATGTACTTTTGCAAATATTCAAAAGCCCATGATGACTTCAAAAGTACTATTGAGTATTGAAAAGGTGTAGAACCAAAAATCAAAATGATATGTTATAAAGAACTTTTCGATAAAGTATTTACAATTAAAAAATTTTATGGGCTCTAAAAACACATGTTGATGATAAGAAAATACCTTTGTTGCTCCTTCAGCATTAACTGATAAATGCAACATCCTCTCATTTTTCTGAGACACACGTTAGTGATAAGTTAAAAGCTAGATGATATATTGCAGTTACTAAGGTCAAGTAATAAGCATAACCATGCATAGGTACAAACAACAGTGAAATGAACAGTTCATTACCATGGAAGCATGTTAACTCTTAAAACTCCAATAGTTTGAATTCAGACTAAAATGACTCTTCATGATCAATTGTTCTTTTACTTGTCTTCCTCATTTTTAGTCAGACGGATCATAAGAACAAATTTCAGTATCACATTATTTGTTCAAGAATATTCAAACTTCTGTTTCATATAAAACCATTTCCCAATTTATGATAAAAAGGTTTATTAATTGCCATAGAATTGTGATTTTTATTTTAGATTGGCCATATTTCTCCAGCTTATCATTAGCCAAATCCTGGATTTAGTACTAAAACAACGAAAATTCAAAGAAAATACCCCAGTGGTTAATGGCAAACACACAGGAACGAAATCCTGTACATCATCAAGAGCATAAGATCCTAGTATGCGCTCCCCAGGAACCTAATAGTTTCCAGAAGGAATTTGTTAGCAGACGAAACTAGCAGATATGACAATCAAGCAGCGGTAGTTTAATTCAAAACCATAAAGCACAGGTTCCCACCTCAATAACAAGACGACGTGGGTAGCAAGGTTCATCCCAAGAATATGGGCAAGATGTGTAAGGGTGAACGATGGTCTCAAAATTTTCACATCTTTGTTGGTAAATTCGTAATCTCTGTCAAAGAAGCAACTAAAACATTAATGAAGTGTCTTTTAATTATTTATTTTAAGGAAAGAAAAACAAAAAGTAAAATGTATTATCAATTATCTTAAGAAAAATAAAAAGTAAAATGTGTTGTTTATTTCCTTTCTTGTATTATATTTATTGTATTGGTTGAATTATATTATATTTGCCAAATTTATTTTTTTCTTTCATTGTAATGGGTTGTTTTTCTATTTAAGAAAAACCCTTCTCTCTGTGTGAAATACACAAGAAATAAATTATTTTTGGCATGGTATCAGAACTTTAAGTTTTGTCCCGTTGAACCCCAGCCACCATATTCTATCTATTTTCTGTCTCCGCCGATCCTCAGCAGAGGCAAACCCGTCGCCCAGTAGGGTTTTGAGTAGAGTTGTTTCGCCGCATCTCAGCCACTTTGATTCCGAAATTATGAGTTCTAATTCTTTGATGCCAAGTGTGGAGAGTTCTTCTATTGGGGGAGAAACACTATAGACTAACTTGACAAGTAAAAAACCTGAACTACGAGTTTATACTAGAAGAAACTTGACTCAACTGAATCAAGAACAAATAGTTGATCTATCACAGAATCAATCTAACACCCCGATAAATGATTCTGAAGATCCAAGTAACTTACATTCTCCTTTTACTTCTTCTAATTCTCTCAGTTCTTCTTCTCATAATTCCTTGCTTGATATTCCAATTGCCCATAGGAAAGGTACCCGTAAATGTGTCAAATATCCCATTGCAGATTATCTTTCTTACCATAAACTGTCTGCCAGTCATAAAGCCTTCACATCCAATATAACCAACTTATTTGTTCCAAGGAATATATAGGAGGCCCTAGATAACTTGAATTGGAAATTAGCAGTGATGGAAGAGATGAATGCGCTGAAACAAAATTCACATGGGACATAGTTGAACTACAAAAAGAAAATAAAACAATTGGATGCAAGCGGGTGTTCAAGGTAAAATGTAAAGCTGATGGTAGTGTTGAAAGGTACAAGGCCAGATTGGTTGCTAAAGGGTTTACTCAAACCTATGGAGTTGATTATCAAGAAACATTTGCTCCAGTTGCTAAAATCAATTCTATTAGAATTATACTGTCGATTGCAGCTAACTTTGATTGACCTTTTTATCAAATGGATGTTAAGAATGCCTTTCTCAATGGAAAACTAGAAGAAGATGTATTTATGGACTTGCCACTTGGTAATGAGGTAGATCTCAGGATTAACAAAGTGTGCAAGTTAAAGAGATCATTATACGGTCTTAAACAATCTCCAAGAGCTTGGTTTGAACGCTTCGAAAAAGCAGTCACGAGTTATGGATTTAGTCAAAGTCAAGCCGATTATACAATGTTCTACAAACATACAGTAAATGACAAGGTTGTGGTTTTGATAGTTTATGTTGTTGATATCATTATTATAGGCAATGATGAGACAGGACTCACTTTCGTGAAGAAAAAGTTAGTAGATGATTTCGAAATCAAAGACCTAGGAGCTTTAAAGTACTTCCTAGGCATGGAGTTTGCCAGGTCCCAAAATGGTATTCTTGTCAACCAAAGGAAGTATATTCTTGATCTGCTAAAAGAGACAGATTTACTTGGTTGCAAGGTAGCAGAAACTCCCATTGAGCATAATCTGAAATTGGAGATTGCAACCAAGAATGAGGTAAAGAAATAGAAAAGCACCAGAGACTTGTAGGGAGACTCATACATCTTTCTCACACATGTCCTGACATAGCTTCTGCAGTTAGTATGGTAAGTCAGTTCATGCATGCTCTTGGACCAGCTCACTTTGATGCAATTTATAGAATCCTAAGATATTTGAAAGGTACTCCAGGAAAAGACATATTGTTTCAAAGACATGACCATCTCAATGTTGAAGTTTACAATGATGCTGATTGGGCAGGTAGCACGACTGATCGAAGATCCACTTTTGGATATTGTTCTTTGTTGGAGGAAATCTTGTTACTTCACGAAATAAAAAAGAGAGTGTGGTTGCAAGAAGTAGTGCAAAAGCAGAATGTAGAGCTTTAGCCCATAGTATTTGTGAGGGTATATGGACAAGAAGATTGTTGGAAGAATTAGGATTCACTCAGGCAATGCCCATGACCATTTACTGTGATAACAAGGCAGAAATTTCCATTGCCCACAATCCAGTTCTTCATGACAGAACGAAACATATTGAAGTCGATAAACACTTTATAAAAGAAAAGATTGATGCTGGAGTAATATGCATACCCTACCTTCCGACAACAGAACAAATTGCAGATGTGTTAACTAAAGGCCTTCCAAAGTGGCAATTCAACAAATTGGTTGACAAGTTGGAAATGACTGATATCGTCAAACCAGCTTGAGGCGAAGTGTTGATTATTTCCTTTCTTGTATTATATTTATGGTATTGGTTGTATTATATTATATTTGCCAAATTTATTTTTTCCTTCTTTGTAATGGGTTGTTCTTCTATTTAAGAAAAACACTTCTCTCTTTGTGAAATACACAAGACATAAATTATTTTTGGCAAAATGTATTATCAATTATCTTACATAACTTACTAATTAGCATTGACAATTCAATTATACCATTAAGTGTCTTCCGCTTTCCCTTCAGTTTAAACATAGGGCTGAAGATATCTCTCAACCAAAAGAATAAAAAACACATTTTTCACGTCTGAAATTTCCTAAAACCATATTGAAAACACTAGAATATAAAAATTAAAACCTAAAATACTTTTTATAAGTGATTAAGGAACAATGTCACCTACCTCCTTTGAAAAGTTATCTATTCTGTACGGTACATATCCGGTGTCATCATCTGAAAGGAGAATCAAATTTGTCCCTAAATTTCCATGACCATTTCCAACAATCTTATTGTCAATTGATACATCTACATTCTGAACTTCAATTCTAAGAACTTTTGAGGAACCAGTGATATAATTTCGCATTTTCACAAGAGTATCGCCAAGTTGATCAGGTATGAAGCTGCCGGACCACTGCCACCCAGGTTCGTTAAAACGAACAGAAACCAGTAATTCCCTGATCATAAGTTGAAAATCAGGCAAGCAAGGGAGTGGATAAGAGAACAAAGCACGTGTTATGTTGTTAAAAAAAGAAAAAACAAAATAACTGGCTATCACAACAAAAGGATATGGGAATATAACAAACAAACCAATCAAATAAATATTGCATCAAAACTACTCGATGGGTAGTACACAATAAGCACCACTGCCAATTGGGAAATGGCCTCAAGAAGATCTTCATCAAGAATAAATAGAGACAACAAAGAATATCAATCCAATTTGGTCCAAGTTGTCAATTTCATGTTCAGTCTTTTATTGAAGAACTTATAGAATGAGTACTGTTGCAATATCGACTAATTTCTTTTATGGAGGTAAAGAATTTTTTTTTTTTAATAAGGGCAAAATTATCGAATAAAATATATCTAATGTGGACTATTTTTTTTATCTTTCCTAGCGTTAAAGGAAATTAGGGTTTATTGGGTTTATTCCAATTTAATATTTTCCATATCTGTATTTTTCCTTTCTTAGTATTTTGGTCTCTATTTATTCACAAATGTAATAGGTTATTATGTACACTTAGATTTATTCAACATATTATATAAAATTTAACCTAGTAATCTTAACAACAAAAGAAGCACTATTGTGAAAGAAATAAGTAGATGATGATGGCTCTAAGGGGGTGTCAACCTAGTGGAGATGTCTGGATGCATGAGCTAATTATTGATAAAATATTCCAGTTTCTGTTTCAAAAAAAAAAAAAAAAGAAAAGATATCTCGACCATTATCATTCTCTCTTCATAATGTCAAAATTTATCCAGCATGGATTCTGATTGATATAGATAAAACAATTCAAGTTGATTCCTAACCGTGACAATGGGAATACTACAATCACACAAGCCAGTATACCTAGTTGTATCAGTCCACTGAAGATGGAAGTGTTCTCCAACTGCCAAAGGGATGATATAATCAGTTCCCTTCTGTTTATAGCATATATCCTTGGAACATGCATTACTTATGACGAATCTGCAACATTAAGAATATTAGAAGACATAATACTAATACTAATACTAATAATAATAAGGAAAATTATTGTAAATGAAAAAACGGCTGAAAATATTTACAAGTAGAGCAAAATTTTTGTAAATGGAAAAACTGCTGAAAATATTTACAAGTATAGCAAAATTTTAGTGTCTATCATTGATAGACACTTGTAATTTTGGTTCATTTTGCTATATTTGAAAACAACCCTAATAATAATAATAATAATAATAATAAGGGTAATTGTTTTAAATAAAAAAATTGTTGGAAATATTAATGAGATTTTTTTTTGGCCAGGGCACTCAAGAAGTAAAATCAACCACCTAGTTGAATGGGCTAAAGTTACAGGACCTCAGCTTGATGGAGGGTTAGGTTTGGGAGGCCTGCAAAATAAGAATTTGGCTCTCTTAGCCAAGTGGGGATGGAGATTTATGAATGAAGAAGATTCTTTATGGAGGCAAGTTATCCGAAGCATTCATGAAAAAGAACCATTTAATTGGAACACGGTTGGAAATTCTGGTCATAGTTTAAAGAGCCCTTGAATAAGTATTTCAAGAGTTTGGAGGAAGGTGGAGCTCTTGGCCTATTTCAAACTTGGAAATGGCTCGCCTTCTGGACTGACTGGTGGATTGATAATCTTCTACTTTGCACTCACATACCTGCAATTATTCAGCATTGCACTTCTACCAAATGGATCCATTGCAACATATTGGGATAACTCGATATCCTCAAGGTCCATAATTTTTAGAAGGCTTCTTAAAGATAACGAGATACTGAATTTTCAAAATTTGATGGCCCAACTGTCAACTAAAAGTGTCTCGGACAACCTCGATAGAAGGTTCTAGGCTTTGGAAGATTATGGTAACTTCTCGGTCAAATCTGTCACAAAACATCTCGCCTTCATCTCCACTTGAAAGAGACCTACACCAAGCTTTGTGGAAATCTAAATGCCCAAGGAGAGTAAACATCCTTGTATGTGTTATATTTTTGGACTCCTAAACTGCTCTTCGGTAATGCAAAAAAAGTTACCAAACAGCTGCCTTTCACCCTCAATATGCCCACTGTGCAAGCAAAATGGAGAAGATTTGCAGCACCTGTTTCTTACTTGCTCCTCCTCTGCAAAATGTTGGTGGAAATTATTCTCACTTTTTGATGTTGTTTGGGTATTTGGAGAATCTTTAACCCTAAATGTACAACAAGTTTTGTTGGGACCCTTATTAAAGAAAAGTCTGAGACAAATCAGGGCGAACTTATCAAAGGTTGTTTTGGCAGAATTTTGGTTTGAACGAAACCAAATAATTTTTCAATTTATGGAGATGTATTGGTTAGACCGTTTTGAAATAGCGAACAGGAATGCGGCAGGTTGGTGTACTTTACACAAAGATTTCGAAGCTTTCTCCATCCAAGAAATTAGTCTTTATTGGCGGGCCTTCATTTTCCCATACCATTAGTAGCCACCTTCTTCATGAATCACGTTGTTGAAGTCATCACTGAAAGTTTTTTATCTTTGCTTTCTCAGGCTTTTCATGCCTCATTTGTTCTGCCTTTTTGTTGCTTATTTTATTTTAATTGCTTTTCAACCCCTGCTTTTATGTACTTTAGAAAATATTTACTTTGTATCTTGGGGTGTATATTTGTTTGGATATGATGAGAGCGCTAAGGGGGTGACAACCTAGTTGAGATGTCTAGGTGCGCCGATTGATCCCATAGTCTCCTTTTGTTTTGTTCTTTGTATAAACATTTTATACTTTGAGCTTATTATTATTAATAAAGAGGTCGGTTTCCTTTTCAAAAAAAAAAAAAAGAAAAGAAAAAAAAAGGAAAAAGAAAAAGATAGACATTCATAGACATCTATTAATGTCTACTAGTGATGGATGATAGTAGTCTAGATATTGCTCTCTATCACTTACGAACAATGAAATTTTGTTATATTTGTAAATATTTTAGTATATTTTGCTATATTTGAACAAAAACCCTAATGATAATAAGGAAAATTATTTTAAACTATAAAACTTCTGACAATATTTACAAATATAGCAAAATATCACAATCTATCTGTGATATACCACGAAAGACTTATCTATGTCAACCCTGATACAAATAGATATATATAATAGTCTATCTTGGTCTATTGTAGTCCATCGTAAATAGGCTGTGATATTTTACTATATCTTGTAAATATTTTCGTTCACTTAGTTATATATGAAAATAACCCTAATAATAATCATAATAATAAGAGGAAACTGAAACAAATATAATTGGCAGGGTAGAAGCTAACAATATTACCTAGGCTGGAACATGATTATGCTGGTCATCTCAGGAAAAGATCCAGAAATTGTACTAGATGTAACCGAGACCACATTGGCAGCATTTGGTGATGATTGTGGAATGAGAACAGTAGCCGAACCATTTCTGGGAACAAGATAGAATGGGCTTGACCAAGAAACACCTTGAATATCTTCTAGAGCACATTCTGGCAGGAACCTGCTTGCCCTAACCATAACTTCATCTGCAGATGAGGGTTTACTAGGAGAAAACATATGTGCTCTAACTTTCACTTGCTTTAAATCTAAAGAATTAGGATTGCTTCCACATGCATGGTCACATGAACTTGAACTTACATTACTAAAACTTTGGCAGGATTTCAAGTCAAAATCAATTTTGCTTGAAAGGACACAAGACCTTTGAAGATGATTGCGTGAAATGAAAGTTTTCCCATTCAAACTGTCCAACTGTGGATTTGAGTTTTCTGGAGTTGAGACGGGTTTCTTCAATAAAGAATTGTGCCAACTTGGAGCTATAGTATGAGAACCACTGCACCCAGTAATTGAGCTAAGACCATCTCTTTTGCCAGCAGAACGTTCATGTTCAACAACATCGTTGTATGATGGTACAAAGATGCTCACACCTTTTTGTTCATACGCTGATTCTGAAATCCAGAGGGGAATGGCAGTACAATTATATAATAGGAACGGAACAAAAAAATTGAGTTCTCTGCTACCAGAAAATGCATCCACCGACTTATCAAGTGTTATGTATACTGGACCTATAAGAAGATAAGGGCAGCAGTAAATACTTTTTTCTTTTATATCAAGGAAAATAAAAAATAAAAATAACGTCAAGATACCAGGGCTCAGCATTATGGTCTCAGAAAGTGAGAACTTGATTCCATCAAACTTTGCTATTGAGCAAAATGTTTCTGCTCTAGGGAACTTCACATATGAAGGTCTATATCCATGGATTTGGATTTCAAGTTCTAGGTCATGTGAAGGATCAATATGATGGAAGAAAGTTTTGACCTAGAAATAATCAAAGGGAAGATAGGTTCAGTTCAAGTAACAATAACTTCAATAAAATAAAAAGGCTAAATATATCAGATGATACTTGATCTTTTACTTGATTCTCAAGTTTCCTTCAATCTTTTTAAGTTCTCAATTTTACCCTCTATGCCTTAAAAATTCTCAATTAGGACCTTTAAAATATTTTATAAAAAGTTGATCTATCATTAAATTATTGTTTTACAAACATATTTGACCACACCAACCTAAATATAACTCAACTACTTACATATTAGAACATTGACTAAAAAGTCAAAAGTTTAAATCACCACCATGGCACCATGTATCAGAACCTAAACATATTTGAGCATGTAGATATGCTACTTAGTGAAAAAAAATATATCTACAAAAAAAGAATAAAAGCCTGCAGCCAACCTTGTAGTTCCACCTTCAAAGATAAGATAAAGTACTTTGTACTTTGAGCTTAAGTCTCACTCATTATATCAATGAAGAGGCTTCTTTACGTCAAAAAAATAAAAAAATAAAAAAAAAATAAAGTAAGGAATATATCTCACAAACCTCTGAAAGAATTGCAGAATGTACCATGCCACCAGTATCTACAATTAGTTTAGCTTCTTCAGGAAGAAAACTCCTCACTTCCAATGGAGAGCTAAGGGTCAAGTGGTAAATACACCGTTCCTGTGATTCAGCTGGACGGTGGATTTTTGGATCAGAGTTAACTGCTGATTGCATTAAATCATTACCGAACTTCCTCGGCTTCTGATGTGAAGGAAGTATAATATTTCTTGTTGACAAGCAACAGCGAAACGGATCACTACTAGGATGAGATGGATATGAAACAAAGGACCTAAATAATCCTACTTTACTCTCCTGAGCAAGAAGGTTTGAGAGGTTACAAGTTTCACTCCACAAGTAAGAGTTTCCACTAGGACGCCATCTCACACAACCAGCTTCAGCCAAATGCAGAGGCAGTGGCATTGCTTTACCAGGATTCAAGGGATCTAATATCTACAAAGGCAAAAAGAAAGCGAGGAAGAGAGGAAAGAGCAATTGATCATGAAGAATTTAATCCAAAGAAACCGTAATTAGTTTATCTAACCTATTAAATGACCCATACCTTCGGTGCCACACCAAACGGAATGTCAAAGCGAAACTCCAGAGGCCTTGAAGTTTGATTGAAAAGTATAACCTGAATATGGGAATGTTAAAAGAATGTCGCTCTGGGTCATAGAAGATAACAGAGCTGAATGTTTGCATACCGTGGAGTATAGTTGAATAAGCTTGCCATAGCGCTGAACAGAAACATCAAAAACAACTGGTACAATGAAGCCTCCGGTCATATGTTTTTGATACTTTTCCACATTATCAGCATCTTCTGAAACGTTATCAGACATATTCAGTTCCTCATTGGATGTCTTGGAAAAGTCAACCTCAAAGTACGTCTGTCCAACAAGATCCATGGAAATGGGAATAGATGGTACAGATGTACCATCAAGTTGGATGGAAATAAAATGATGACCCACTCCATATGTGTGCTGCTCATCTAGTTTTTCCAATGAATGAAAGGATCTGTGACGAAAGAATTGTTTTTCAGCAGATTCACTAATGTAAATTGGAACAGAACATCCTGGTTGCACATATCTTTTTTCTTTGAACTCTGCGATGTCAAACTCAACAGAATCAAAGGGTCCTTCATAAACATGATATTCAAGAGGCAAGGAAGTTAGATTCTGCAGTACGTAGGGAGCATGTTTTCCAGCAACAATATTTTCAGCATGAGGAGTATTCAACAATAATTGGCCTTGAGGATTATCGTCTTTTCCAATCAGATCCCAAGCATCCTTGACCATGTCTATTGTTCTAGAAAGACACTACAAAAGGCAAAATGAATTGAAAGAAAAAATGCTTATTCATCCATTGGTAGGGGTGACAAAATAAAATCACACTAAAATCTACCAATAATTAAAGAAAATACTCAACTCTCAATGACAAAGATGAACAAGATGAACAAACCTACTTGGAGGAGAGCATTCTGAACTATCTGAGAAAAGTCAGATTTATTTCCATGATTACTGGACATAAAATCTTGCATATTTACATCTGTGATTAATTTCTTTGTATTTCCATATCTATCCAGAGCATACTTATTTTTCCTGTAAATTATTGTGCTAGCTAGAATTTATTTTCTTTGTCTTTGAGGGTGGAGTCTTCATGCAACTTAACAAAAAAATAGTACAAAGATTTCCCCTAACTGGACTTTAGTTCGTAACAGTGAATAAAACAAATACTACAGTTACTTCATTTAAAGATTGAAATGTTTCAATATTATTTAAAATGTCAAGAGAACGGTGTCAATGAATTATTTTTCTAGGCAGGGCCTGAGATAACCTGGACAAATCGATTAAATCGACAGCTATTTAAGAACCATCATGGGTTAGCCTAGTGGTAAAAAGGTCAATAACTAACTAAGAGGTCATGGGTTCAATCCATGGTGGCCACCTACCTAGGAATTAATTTCCTACTAGTTTCCTTGACACCCAAATGTTGTAGGGTCAGGCGGGTGTCCCATGAGATTAGTCGAGGTGCGCGTAAGCTGACCCAGACACTCATAGATATCAAAAAATAAATAAAAAATAGACAGTTATTTAAGAAAGGTTATGGCATATAGGTGTGAAACTTTACCTCAGTAAGGGATTCTGTGAGGTTTAAATTAATCTGTGAGGAAGAGACAAGCTGCACATCAGTCAAAACAGAACTGTTCAACAGAGAAGTACTCTCTTGTTTCCGAGTAACGTTTAATGTAAAGTTCCAAGGCTCCACGAAAGGCTCCCAAAACACCTTCGATCACAAATGGAAGTATTGAAACAGATAAAATTAAGCATATTCAAGTACTCTTAAATGTATTTATCTATGAATCATACACCAATATGCTATAAGTATGATATATTTAAATTATATATATGTACACGTGCATTTGAGATCAACTTGAGTAAGGCATGCTTGCAAGAGTAGTTGACATGATTACTAGTTTTCTTCAAATAGAATGTTAGGAGTGAGCATCACAAACAGAAAAACAGAACTGACCAACCAAATCAACTTTGATTGGTCAGTTGAAAGGTTTTAGTTGGTTGGGGTTGGTTTTGCTGTGAAAAACCGACCTGTTGGTTAATCAGTGATAGTGCACGCTGCACACATTAAGCTATCATTAGGCCTCAGTTTATTATTAGTTTTGTAACAAACATTCATGTGTTCTTGTGCTTCATGCTTTAGCTTTCTAGCCAAGGATTAATTGATTACTTGAGTTAAGTTTTAGCTCATAAGAGTAAAAATCCATCCACTTTCTCTACAGCTGCATGCTGACCAATGATACCCCTAAAACATTACACGAGTTTGAAAATAACTTCTTGCTCTGATGTCAAGTTAAAGCACCACTAAACCCACACACTTAAGTTGGTGACTCAAAATAGATTTAATTATATCAATATTTTAACATCATATCATATCATGCTCTGAGTTTTTATAACTTTTACAATTGCTTGAACAGTTAGATACCTTTTGAATGTTATTGTAATTCATGCTCAATTCACCACTGACGAAGTCCTCCATGGTGTTTTTGGTCATGCTAACACGCAATAGAATGTTCCTCATAAGAATTTCCAGCAGCGGTCTGCAACAACTCCACTGCATGATAACAATAAAACTACGATGTTTCGTATCCATTTAAAAAGACAATAAAACTGCAATATTTAAAAAGAGAAGAAAAAGTAGAATTCAAGATGCAATCCATCCAAGAAAAGTTTGGAAAAAAAGGTGACAAAACAATGGACTTGGCCAGATAGAGTACAAGAATCACATCCAACAACAGTTAGGACCCAAGTGTATACACTCGAGCTGTTCCTTTTCTTCATTAACAATAACATTCCTCAAATATTAGAAGTCCACAAAACAAAAAAGTGCTAATGAAAGATCTGCACAATCCCCCACACACGACAACACATCGATGTTAAACAAAACAAGGAAATCATCACGACAGCATATCTTTTTCTTTTAACAAGATACAAAATTTTCCATAATCAAATGATTAAAGTCAAAACATAAATATCATACTTGACAGAAAGAAGGCTGCAGTAGTTTTCCATAAAAACATAAGTGCAGTACTTTTAAGTAATCAAGAACATACCCGTCCATCACTCAGTAGAACTGAAACTTTCTTCAGTTGGACTTTGAACTCAATAGGACAAGGTGTAGACGATGAGTTAGCCTCAGAGAGATCAAATTCAATATGCTTCCAGAAATAGAATACGTGATAAGAAAACCAAATATTGACACATTCACACTGAATATTCGCTTGGATTACAATAAGCTTCAATTGATTGCTGCTTACATCAACCTCCAAATTAACTTCAAAAATCTCAAAAAGAGGACAAGATTGATCACCCTTTTCCGCACACTTTGATAACATGCCGCACACTTTTTCCATGCCACACCTTAATGATGCGTGTTTACTGTTAATACAAACCTCAGTTCTTTTATTGTGAAAAGAAACCATAATGAATCTGCAGTACTTTCCTTCCACATCTGAAGAAACATTTAGATGTGCCTTCTCATCAACTTCAGCTATACGAAGTTCACCAGCGGATTCCGTAACATACACAGGAAAGTGAAACGTAATTACCATGTCCTTTACTCTAACAATAAGTGCAGTATCATCATCCTCTGTATTCTCTGATGCTGATTCAATCGGCATACATGAAGAACGCACAGTATTTGGAATAGTGATTGATGAACCTCCTAATGCCGTGTTATTCAGGAATTGAGTCATTTTTCCAACATAAGAATTCAATATATCAACAATCTCTATCCATTCTGAAAGATATAACCAAACATCGATAGATGGAAGGAAAACACAAAGTTCAACTGGACCTTGACTTGGCCATGAAAGGGAGATGTCAGGTACAGATGACACCCGCTCCGTGCTGAATTTAGCAATGACAACAGATTTGGGCTCTGAGTATAACACCATCAAAGAGAAACAAAAATCCATCCCTTCGACAATACCATTTCTCAATGTTCCGGAGCATGCAAATTGCAATTCTACTCTGTAATTCATTTCCAATATTTCATTTCTCTGCCGTTTCAATTTCAAGCAAAGAGAATCAATGCAATATTCAAATTCAGTGAGTGTTGTGTTCGACGCAGGGAATAAAACTGCAGTGCCCTCTTTCAGACACCTCGTTAACTGAAGAAACTGTAGAACATCAGACTTGAAACATCTAGATTGGTCTTCCACAGAAGCAAATTGATTTATGTTCTCGATTAGTGCCATAAACCCACCAAGTGCATGAGTATCTATTGAAAGAACAAATCAAATTTTAATGACTATTATGAACACAAGTACAACTACACAAAAAGGGAATAACAAATAGCCAGCAAGAAATATCATACATACCATCAACAATTACTTCACAATTTCTTATCCTCGTCATTATACATGTTGCTTGCAAGCTTTTGTTTACAAATTCACTTTCACAAGGAATTCTGACCCAGATATCTGCGTTTAGCAGTTCAACTAAACTAACCTTTTGACACTCAGTACTTTGAAAGGAAAAAAAACTATTTCTATCCTTGAGAAGCAGCAACGAGAGAAACAATTCTCGTCCAAAAAGATTTATACAGTGATTTGTCTCGGCAAGCTTGTGAACTGGAATGGAACAATCAGGAGGAATGCCCTTCAATGCATCATCTAAGTTGCCTCCAAAGAATGTAAAATACAACTCTTTAATTTCCAAACTAAGAAACTGAAGCTCATAATCTTCAACAGGCATAATCAAAGCTGAATCCAGAATTTCAAATTTATAAATAAAGGAAGTTTCTTCTTCTAAACCAGCATGCTCATTCCTCCCTGTGAAACAGTGCTCATTTGACTGCAAACTCCAATCATGCAATGTAAAATAACCAATGATCATGGCCAAGAATTCAGGTGGTAAGAAACAAAAAACATGTTGAATCCCAACACTGATTTCAATCTTGGCACTCGATGACAAGCTTTTTTCTTGTCTCACACGGAAATTTAAAATAGGAGACAAATATGGAAATGAAGGGCCCCATACCAATTCAAGACAATTCTGTGTCCATGAGGATGTGATGGTCAATCCCTCTACTGAGCATAATACGTCAAAATAGTCTTCACAAATAAACAAAGAAGATTTACAAGTCGGAAGTGTGAGAGATCCAACAATGCAAGAAGAATCGTGGAAATGGACTTTGATTCCACATAAAACCAAATAAATATTATGACAACTAGGGTGGGAGGAACTATCCAAAGTAACAGATGCATCCATATCAAATTTAGGTTTTGATGGTTGGGTGTGAAATATAGTAGGTCCTGTCTCCTGATCAAACTCTGGAATTTTGATTTTTCCATCCCTTATTTTGTAATGTTTTCTCCAATCAGACCATAGGTTAAGATGAGAATTCTCAAGACTACCAAATAAGCAAGAATTCTGTAAAGTAATGAAAGGAAAGCAATCAAATGGAATGCTGTCATGTCCAATTGAATCAATTTCCATAAAGTTTGAGAAACCAAATCTCTGACATGGTGACAATGTTATGGGTTTCGCATATTCATCATTCGTCTCAGGTCCAATAGCGTTTTCACAGCTAAAAGTTGCATTACAAGCAGAAAGTCTATCATAAAATCCAACGAGCAATCCAATAACGTATGGATAGCAGTGGATCTCGGCATCATTCAAATATATGGAACTTTTGGCTGCATCATTTCTACCAGACCTAAAGTGTAAGGTGCAGCATTTTCCAGCATTAACAATCATACCATTCAAACCATCTTCCTTGTTATGTCGACTATCAATGCCATGGAGATGAGAGGATGTTTCATGAGATTTATTGCCAGAAGAATACAAAACCTGCCCATCTCCATCACCACTCATGGGATGAATTGTAATGTTCAATGCCTTCAGGAAGACCCATAGCTCCTCCACGACTAAAATATCATACCTGCAATACAATACCATTGACATTTACAGAACAATTTGATATATTTCAAATAGTAGTAAGAAAAATATGGAGAATAAACAAGAAAAAAGAAAAACTTGAGAAACCTCTGTTTCCATTTATAATTTTTCCAAGCAGGGACGAACATCTTCCCAGTTTAGAGAGGAAAGGAGGAGGAAACGGGTACATTTTTCAGAGTAAAAGTACTTGAAGTTGTATTAGAGTTTGAGGTCATTTTGACGAATAGAAAGGAAACATTAGCAACACAAAGAACCATGTGAGGGCTTAGGAAAAGAAAATGCACACATTTCGGTAAATAGCAAGTATACCACATCTCTATATCTTCTAGGGCAAGCATGATGGCAGAAGCATTTTGATCATCGTTCTCTAGATCAATTTTAAATTTAACAGAATGGAGAATTGCTGACAAGGAGAAACCAGAAAAATGATTGCCGTGTCCATTTGAAATCATGTTAAGTGGTCCAGGATCTTTGGATTCTTCAAAGCCAGCGTTTGCTATTAGATTATGCAAATACACAGCAAGCTCCAAAGCTGCACCATATATTGATGGAGAGAAATGTACATGAAGTGATGATAATTGAAAAAGAACCTGAAAGAAAATGCAAGAAAATGGATGGAGAAGGTTTCAATATGGTAAGATACGGGCAAAGGTGCATATCCAAAAATATAAAACAAAGTTATTATAAACTAAAATTAAAAAAAGAAAACGAATAGACGTTTATCATGTGATGTAGACCAAGTAGCCTCAAGGAGAAATCCTCCCATTGTGAATCTTTTATCAAAAAGATAATGTGCTTTATACAACGGAGGAAAACTCCTATTTATAGCGTTTATTACAAGTGGGGGAAAAGGAAACTAACCTTGAATATTTTATCCAATTAACCTCATTCCACCCCTCTAAAAAGAAAACTCGTCCTCGAGTTTTAAAAAGAAAAAAAAAATGAGACAATCAAGAAATAAAATAAACTCATTCAACAGACCATGGCCAAACCAACCTCCTACGTCTTGAAAAAAAATATTATAATGAAACCGGTAAATCCAAGACATAAAATTTCAATAAAGCTCATGCAAAGTCATAAGTAAAGGACGAAATACGAAAAAATCAATTGTTGAATACAACCCCTCAATAATCATATCTTTATCATTCGCTTCAAGCTCTTCCACCTTGATGTTTAGAGTTTTGGAGTTCATCTTCTTTGTTGGAGTTTTCTTCTTTACTTGAGTTTTTCTTTTTTCTTTTATTTATTTATTTATTTATTTTTTTTGAAAAGGAAACTTGCCTCTTTATTTGATAATAATAGCGCTCGAAGTACAAAAGATTTATACAAAGAATGAAACAAAAAGAGACCATAGGATCAGCAGGCGCACCCGAGCATCTCAACTAGGTTGACACCTCCTCAGCACCCTCATCATATCCAACAAAAATACAGCCCAAGATACATAATAAAAACTTACAAGAATACAACAAGCAGGGGCTGTAAAGCCAACAAACTAGGCAACAAAAGAACAAAAACAGCAGCAGCACAAGAGAGGCGTGTAAGGCCTGAAGAAGTGTACACAAGAATCTTTCAGTGATGACTGCAAAACATGAGTCATGAAGAATGGCTACTAATGGTCTGGAAAAATGAGGGTCTGCCAATTGAGGCTGATTTCTTGGATGAAGAATGCTTTAAAATCTTTGTGTAGAGTACACCAAGCTGCAACATGATCTAACCTAAGAAGCACAGACACGGATATGACACGAATACGACACAACACAGACACGGCGACACGCCATATTTTAAAAATCTAGCAGACGACACGAGAAGGACACGTTTATTAAAAGATTCATTTTAAAAATATATATATCATTTTTATAGTAAAAGAAAATTCATAGTAAATGAATTGATGCATTTATATGCTTAAAAGACTTAGCTTCATGTATTCCATACTCAAAAGTTATTATTATTGGCATATATATGTATTTTTAGTCTACACAAAAAGTGTTCTATGCATGTGGTATGCATTTGTTGCACTAACAAGCGTCCGATAGGTGTCCACCAAGTGCGAGAGTATCCAAGTGTCCAACACGTGTCGGAACGGACACGCTAGCCAAACTAAAGTGTCTGTGGTTCTTAGAGTCTAACCAATCATCTTCTTATCGTGGAATATTCTTTGGTTTCTTTCGAACCAAATTTCTGCGAACACAGCCTTTGATATGTTTGCCCAAATTAGTCTCGGTCTTTTTTTTTTTTTTTTTAAGAAAATGGGCCCCAACAAAACTTGCAGGACATTTAGGCTAAAAGATTCTCCAAAAACCCAAAAAACTTAAAAAATTGAGAAGAACTTCCACCAACAATTTGCGGAGAAGGAACAAGTAAAGAACAGATGCTGTAAATCTTCTCCTTCTTGCTTGGACAGTGGGCATATTGAGGGTGATAAGCTACTGTTTGATAACTTTCTTTGCATGACTGAAGAGGAGTTCAGGAGTCCAAGAATCATAATCCATATGAGGATGTTTACTCCTTGGGCATTTAGGGGGGAGAGAGGGAAGAGAACATACCTTCGGGAGGATTAGATCTTCGTCTCTCCTTGAGCATTTAGATTTCCACATTCGTAACATCTTCAAAATTTTCTTTTCATTTACTTCTTTCACATGATTTTGCCCCCAAATCACCTTCGCAAACTACATGTGTCTCATCAAGATTTTCCTCAAATTTATCTTCATGATTTTTTATTTGAAGATTACTAAAAGAACCAGCTCTCTCAGGGAAGTTTCAAGCAGCTTGTTCCTTTTTCCTTTGTTAGTTTGTTCTTTCTATCATCTATTGGTGAGACATCATATAATAGCAATAGCAACAGTCTGTTCTGTGTATTGTATGAAAGAACTCGTGTTTGTTTGTGCGTGAACCTTTTAGGAATTGAATGCCTAACAGAAAACTTGTAGGTTGCATTAAATTCTAGAATTCAAAACAGGTAGTGAATATGAATTGACCTCATTTTAAATATTTATCACAAATGGACACCATTCACATAAAACCTATGCATGCAGCATGCTTCATCTATCAATGGCATTACTTTATTTATGAAAAGAAAAACATATAGTTATGTGTTCGGATAGTTGTTTTAAATGGTAAAATTGCTAGAAATATTTCAAAATCTAGCAAAATATCTGTGTCAATCAATGATAGATGAGAGTAGTCTAACCGTTAAGCCCACAATTAAGGGGAGTGTTAAATTGATGATATAACAATGAATACCAATCAGCTTAAGCTTTTGCACCAATGGGTCATATTATAAAAGAAAACACATGTGGCGTACAATAAGTAGCAGGCTAAACGATAAAAAGGGATAGGCGGCATCCAGGAAACTAAAGGAGCAGGTAAATTACCTCCAGCTGTTTCAATGATGATTCATTAGGGATCAAACAGGACCGTAAGGCGAGAACAACACTGAACTTTTCAAAAATAGGAATACTCCGAGAATGAGAAGGCATTTGGATCTCCATCTACAGAATATTGGTTCTTATATCAAATTACTTTATTATGACAACATTGGAACAAGTGCAAAGAACATAAAAAGGAAGAGAAGTAACCTCCAAATCCCGTAGTTGGATATCAAAGTGATCATACAGATTTTGAGGCTGAACTGTAAAAGCAATATCAGGGGCCAAATTTGGATCACTTAAGCGTTTTAGCATAACAGATTGTTCTGTAAATCTTGAAGTTAGTAAGCTCCAATCATATTTCGATGTTACACAAAGAGTGCCCACTTGTAGTACCTGCCAAGAACATCACGGAAGGACAAACTTAGCTGAGAAGTTTATGTGAATGCTTAAATTTAGGAAATAAGAATATTATTATTGTACTTCTTCTAACTTATATCAAACAACCACAAGGTTTTCTTATCTAGGAGAAAGACCACTAACCAACAATGAAAGAAACATTACAAGACTAAATAATAAATATACAAAAAGATACACAATAAATATAACAAAAGATATATGGAAAAAGATGGTTTGTTACTTTTATTGATGATTGTTATAATATATATTTATATCATACATGCCCTCAATCGTATGGGTTTTTGTATTCTCAATAAATATGTATCTGTACTCTAACTCAAAGTGAATATTAGAATACTTTTCTTCTAAATTAATTGAGTACATTGTAACAGAGCATCTAGGATTTTAGGGTTTGGAAAATATTCGCGTGACGGCTTTGCTCTCTCAGGGTTAAAGTTTAAGGTCATCTTGGAGTGGCCATTTGTCGACACCGCCCATCTGAGAGGAAGCATCGCCGACGTCCACCGCAGTCTGACATCACCCTTTGTCGAAAACCACCCTCCATAACCTTCAATGTACTCTGGCTTTCCATGCTTCATGATGTTCCATTTCTCAAATAGGAGGTGATAAGGATGGACTTGGATCCATT
>JBBPDJ010000004.1:4050183-4144544 GCA_037974625.1 Cucumis cinereus
GACTTGTAGGGATCTTTTGTTTTCAGCTTCTTCAACTATGAATATGTTATGATCTAACCACACACAAAAGTGTATTTAAAAAATTTTACAGCTAAAGATTTCCATGATGGTCGTGGGGAAAGACAGGAGAGGCAAGTCGGAGAGGGGGAGTGGAGGAGACTGGGAGGGAGAAGAATTTAGCTTGGCTTAAAGATAGAGGGGGGAGGGGAGGCAGGTCGCCGGCAGAAATGAGGGTTAGAGTGGAGGGGGGAGAGGGGGGAGGAGAGAGGAGAGAGGAGAGAGCATTTGGAATCTTACATCCTTTTGAATTACCACTCAAAATTTTTTGATGTACTACATATGTTCATATACCTAGTCATTTTAAGTCTAAACTTGATCATAGGGCTGTTAAAGGCATTTTTGTGGGTTACTATTCAAATAAAAAAGGCTATAAATGTCTTGATCCTCAGACAAAAAGTTTTTTATAAGTATGGACGTGTCATTTCTAGAAAAGCAACCCTACTTTCCCCAAAATTCTCTTAAGGGGGAGAACAAATTTGAAAGAAAATTTTTGGGACATTTGTATTTTTTTTTCAAGTTCAGATGTTACTAGTTCTATGATGCCAAACAGAAACTTCTCAATCAGGGAGAGAAATACTACAAAATTGTCATATGGATCAAGTTCCTTAGTTTAAGTTTTATACCAGAAGAAAATTCAATCAAAGGAGCCAAGACATGATTGATGATCCTTCACATAGCCAATCTGAGACTCCGACAAATGAAACTAGTAATCCTTCTTCGTTTCCTATACCTTCAACTATCCAAAGTACTTTGCCTATTGTGTCTAACCTCGATGTTCCCATTGCTCTTAGAAAAGATGTTCGAAGTTGTACCAAATACCATAATCCTAACTTTTTGTCGTATCAAAAAATTGTCAAATAGCCGTAGAGCCTTCACATCTAGGATAGATAATTTGTTTGTTCCAAATAATATAAATGAGGCTTTAGATGACCTAAATTGAAAATTAGCAGTTATGGAAGAGATGAATGCTCTAAAACAACATGGAACTTGGGAAATGGTAGAGTTGCCCAGAAATAAGAAACCAGTAGGTTATAAATGGGTGTTTACCATAAAATGTAATGCTGATGGTAGTGTTGAGAGATACAAGGCTAGACTAGTAGCTAAAGGATTAACCCACACATACAGAATTGCATATCCAGAAACATTTGCTCCTGTTGCAAAAATTAACTCTATTAGAGTTCTTTTGTCTCTTGCAGTTAATTTAGATTGGTCACTTGACCAGCTTAACGTAAAAAATGCCTTAATGAATGGTGATCTTGAGGAAGAGATCTTATTAGCTTGCCACAAGGTTTTCAAAAGGAGCTTGGGTGTAGAAAAATTTACAAATTGAAAAAATCCCTTTATGGCCGTAAGCAATTCCCAAGAGCTTGGTTGAAACGTTTCGTATCCAGTTATGGATTTCTTCAAAGTCAAGTAGATACGACATAAAGTTAGGATTATTGTTAATCAAAGAAAGTATGTCCTTGACTTACTTCAAAAAGCATGCCTCCTTGGTTGTAGGGTTGCAGAAACTCCTATTGAACCTAATTTGAAGCTTTGAACAGAAAGAGCAGAAGAAATAAAGTACAAGGAACGGTATCAAAGACTTGTTGGTAGATTAATCTATCTGTCTCATGCACACCCTAATATTGTGTATGCTGTAAAATGGTTAGTTAGTTTATGCATGCACCTAAATCTTCTATCTGTCTCATACACGCCCTAATATTGCGTATCCTAAAAGGATCTCCACGAAAAGGCATACTACTCAAAAAGAATAATCACTTCCAAGTAGAAGTCTACACTAATGCAGATTGGGCAGGAAGTACTACAGATAGAAGATCTACGTCTTGTTATTGTTCCTTTGTTCGAGGAAATTTGGTTACTTGAAGAAGTAAAAAATAGAATGTGGTGGCCAAAAGTAGTGCTAAAGCAAAATTTAGAGCCTTAGCTCGTGGAATTTGTGTGGCCATATGGATAAAAAAGATACTTGAAGAGTTGAAGATTTCCTTTGCTACACCTATATAGATTTATTGTGACAACAAAGTTGCCATTTCTATTACCCATAATCCGATTTTACATGATAGAAACAAAACATATCGAGGTTGACAAACATTTTATTAAAGAGAAAATTGAAGCAGAAACAATATGTATTCCTTATCTACCTAATCAGAGCAAATTGTGGATGTCCTAACTAAAGGCCTTCCAAAGAAACAATTTGATAGGTTGGTTGACAAGCTGACTATGGAAGACATCTTCAAATCAGCTTGAGTGGGAGTGTTGGAATTTCTATATTTGTAATTGCTTATTATTGTTCACATATTTATCCTTTAGTACTTTTCTTCTTCCCTTAGTTGTAAAAGGTCTTTCTCCTATATAAGGAGAACTACTTTGCATATATTGAATAATTAGGAAAAATAATTTAACCTTCTCAAATTCAAGTAATCCATATACTCATAGATTCTAGGTGTTAAGGCTTTATATTTGGGAAGAGTATAAAATTGCAAGAGTTTGAACTCAAGATTTCCTAAGCTACTTGCTCTGATACCATGTTAAATTACCAATTGACCCAAAAGCTTAAGTTGATAGGTGGATACCAATTTAATATTATATCTTCTAAGACTCATTATACATCACTAACAGTAAGTCTTAGAAGATATAATAATAAATTGGTATCCACCCATCAACTTAAGCTTTTGGGTGAATCGGTGATTTAAGATAGTATCAGAGCAGGTGGTCCAGGAAGATTTTGTGTTCAAGCTCCTGCGTTGTTTTTTTTTTTTTTGAAAAGGAAACAATCTCTATTATTTATTAAAACAGTAGAGACAAAGCTCTAAGTACAAGAGAATTAGACAAAGAGCTAATACAAAAGAAGACTAAATAAAAGGCTAGAAAAAAGCAAAAATCCTGCGTTGTTGTTTCCTCCCAATAAAAATTGACGTCTACTTGTTGGGCCTTTCAAATATTTCAAGCCCACAAGTGAGGGAGAGTGTTAGTGATATATAATTAAATTTGCCTTCAACCACTAGCTTAAGCTTTTGGATGAATTGGTGATTTAAGACATACTTTCTTCAACTTTCACTAACCCACTTAAGGAGACAAACCTTGGCATAGTTTCACAGCTTATTGCGTCCATTGAAGCCAGCTCTGATTTGAATCGAAAATCAGAGGACTCCTACTTTTACAAGAAATAAAAATTAGAAAATGGCATGATGGAAGTTTCCAAGTTCAATGGAAACGCCTGAAATGCACTCCCACCAAAATATACACATTCTTCCAGCAAAAACAAGGACGCTTACCAAGCTATTTTGTTGCGAATGTGTAATCCAAGGGACGTGGACTGTAATGCCATTGATAGTAATGTCCCACATCACTTTCTTATACCCTGACATTATGCATCTGGAGGATCAGAAACAACAAACAATGACAGTGCGCACATGGAGTAAATAAGATGAAATGGATATAAACTATAATAATTAAATTACCAAGTCATGCAACAATTATACAAGTAAAACTTACTGAGCTTTGGATAGCAATCGAGCTTTGGAATTTTCAATTCCATTTAGAGTTGAAAGAACCTGCAAGTAAAAGTGCCCTTTAATCAATTTACAAGCCCATTGAGTATATAGAAACTAACAACTCTCACAGAAAAATGGAACCGTGCTTTTAACATCTCTCACAGAAAGTGTCCATACATTGAATAAATCTACATCTTTCACCTCCTTATTATAATTACCGTCTATCGCCCCTCATGGGTCATGACACATTGGAGGTGTTTTTGGTAATAACTCATAGTTAGAATTTTTTTGTAATCTATCAATGAAGTGGTCTCAGTTTGCACTCTAAAAAATAATAATAACATATTAATAAAAACTAATTAATTAAAAAAAAACCCTCCAGTGAGAATCAAAGGTAGTCCAAAACAACTGTCCAAAGAAAAGAAAGAGTGCTCCAAATCCTATCAAAGCCACTAGAAAAAACCCTAGTGTTGTATCTTGAGATTTATTCTCTTTTAATTGATTAATGAAATTTCTGTTTCCTTTTCAAAAAAATAAAAAATAATAAAATAAATTATAATAAACTAGTCTGACAGAGAAGGCTTCAAAATACCTAAAAGAATAATTTAGAGCTACCATATTGTTGAAATCTAAGAAGCACTAACACTACTAAGATGGCCAAGTGTCGGTGTCAGACACATCTGACACCGACACGCCCCAACACACCCCAGACACGTCTCTGACACATCTCTGACACGCCAACTGACGTGTCGATTATTTTATTATTTTTTTAATTACGGACACGCCCATACACAGCTAGAAAATGGCTGGGACATGGAACCTGCAGATTTAGAAAAATAAAACAAATTAAAATTAACATTTTAAAAGCCCAAAAGGCCAGCCCAAAGACAGACCATCAACCCCACAAATTAAGGTTATTACTACTGTCCTTGTCCTTTTCTTTTTTTTAAAAGGAAACACGATCTCTTTATTAAAAACTCAATGTACAAAAGGATTATACAAAGAGACTTAGGGGATCAGGAGGCGCACTCGAGCATGTCAACTCGATCTCTTTGTTTAATAGGCCTTCTAGAACCTCAATTACTAAGAGGAAAAGGAAGGGGGACAGAGGATCCCCTTGCCTAATCCCTCTAGAAGCAAGGATGTGCCCCCTACCATTGATAAGGATGGAGAACCTTGGTGTTTTTAGGCAGCCCATAATCCATGAGATCCATTTTGGAGCAAAGTTTTTATGATGCAACACTTTTTCAAGGAATTCCCAGTCTACTCGATCAAAGGCCTTCTCCAAATCAAGTTTCAGAATCTAGTGCTTTTTCCTCTTTGCCCAATATTCTTCCACCAGCTCATGTGCTATCAGAATCGGATCCAAGATTTGTTTGTCTTCTACAAAAGAACTTTAGAGGGATTGATAATAGTGGGCATAACGTGTAATTACAAAAAAGATTTGTATGTTAGGAAGGGCCTCCTTGGCGTTTAATTGCATAACGTTTAACAACTGGAATGCGCTTTTGGTTTAGGTGTCTGTTAGGAAGGGCCTCCTTGGCCCTTGCCTTTAAGATGTTCTTCTTTTTTTCTTTGGTAATACATATATCTCTCTGTTTCTATTAAAAAAAAAAAGATAATAGTGGGCATAACGGTTTTTAAAAGTTCAGCTAGGACCTTTTCTATGATTTTATACAAGGACATAGTGTGGCTGATAGGTCTGAAGTCCTTAACTAAGGTTGCATCTTCCTTTTTTTTTGGACTAGACAGATAAAGTTCTCCTGCACGCACGCATTCAGTCTTCCATTCTTATAGAATTCATCAAAAAAGGTTGTAAGGGAGTCTTTAACAAGCAATCAATGTTTAGCAAAAAACTCTGCTGTAAAGCCATCCTGGCCCAGGGCCTTATTTTTGTCAAGGGTTTGATTTGCCTTCAGAATTTCACCTTCAGTAAAAAGGACAATGAGTGTCCTGTTCTGTAGAGATGTGCCCGTCTGCCAATTAGAGTTGAGGGGAATGTATCTGGGTGATTCGTACGGATGGCCTCCATTTGGAGGCCCAAATGAAATATGACCCAACTTTAAAGAGTGAATGAAAATTGACCTTCTGCTTGCGTCAGCACCTTGTGAATTTACAAATTTATCCCTGCACATCATTCGTGCGTACGTGGGCTACATGCTGCAAGTTGCTCACGTTGCACGCTGCAAGCTGCACAGGCTGCACGCTGCAAGTTACATGGTACTCGATGTTCAATTCTCTATGCTCTATGTTTTATGTTTTATATTATATGTCCTATGTTATTTACTCGATCCCCGATTCTCAATCCTCGATACAAGATGCAAAAAGCAAGTTGCAAAATACAAAATGCAAGATGCAAGATACAAAATGCAAGATGCAAGAAGCAAGTTGCACGCTGCACGTTACACGCTACACGCTACACGCTACTCACGCTGCTCAATTCCTCAGTTTGAAAACTAAGTTTCTTCAGTTTTGGACACTTGATTCCTCGACGCACGGTATTCGATTCCTCGACACACGCTACTCGATCTTCGATTATCAATTTCATGATTAACTCTAAGAGAAAGCTGAAACGATTCAGAAGGTTGTATTTTCTGAAAATTAATTTTTTTAAAATTATTTGGATCTCTCTTTGCATTTTTTCCATTTTCTGACTGTTTTTATTTTTTTTTTTCTGTAGACGAGGACGTCCGGCCGAAAACTTAACAGTGACGATATCGACGATCACAACATGGGAGACGAGGAAGACAGAGAAGTGAGGAACAGAGGAAGACAATGAGAAAGACGAAGAAGTGAGGAACAGAGGAAGACAGTGTGGAAGACGAAGAAGTGAGGAAGAAATTAAAGGAAGGATATTTGGGTAATTTTACCCAAGCATAAGGCCAAAAAACATTCACTCCCAAAAGTGAGGTCAATTTTCATTTGACCCTCCCAAAGAAAGCCATGTGTGCAAATTTTCCAGTTTATCTAGGTCGGGATCTTTTTGTACAGTGTTTCGTAAAAACCTAGAATCAGCCCTTCAATCTCTCGGAAGGATTGGTTGCTTCACCGTTTTCGTTCATTAATTCTGTGATGAGATTCCTTCTTTTCTTGGCTTCTAGAAATCTATGAAAGAATCTAGAATTTTCATCTCCCTCTTTCAGCCAATGTAGTTTACATTTCTATATGTTATTCCTCTCCTCGGTTGTATAGATATCCATTAATTCAGCTTTTAGGGAATGTCGAAGTGATGCTTCTGTTGAGTTTAACCCGGCGGTTTCAACAATTTGGTAAATGAGTTCCTCTTCTTTTCTTTTGAGGCTTTCCTGGATGTTACTGTGCCATGATTTCAGTGCAACTTTTACTATTCTTAGTTTTCCAATGAATACGAATCCAGCCCAACCAAGAGTATTAGCATTATTCCATACGTTTGTAATGACTTTTGCAATCAGGAAATACTAGCTAATTGTTGCAAAATCTGAATTCTTAGTTTTCCAATGAATACGAATCCAGCCCAACCGAGAGTATTAGCATTATTCGATACGTTTGTAATGACTTTGTTGCAATAAGGAAATACTAGCCAATTGTTGCAAAATTTGAAGGGAGAGGACCCCAAAATAATAGAGCCAGCTTCTAGTAGTAGGAGGAAATGATCAAAAGTAATTCGCACCTTTCTATTGACTCTCGTGTTATCAAAAATATCATCCCATTCTTTATTTTTGAAGAAGCGGTCTAGCGGAGATTTAGATGTGTTATTACCTTCCCTACTTGCCGTTTAGCAATGGGATTTCCAGCAGATCAGTGGAGGATATAAAATTATTGGAAAACGTTCATGTGCCCATCTAGTTATATTAAAGTCTCCACCAATGCACCAAGCTTCTATACAGTAATCAAAAGAAGAGAGAAGTTCAGGCCATACAAATCTTCTTTCTTTGTAATCATTTGGGCCGTACACATTTGATATCCAGCACACTTCTTGCAAACCGTAATACATTTAATTGAGAGTGAATAACCCCCTTTGAGAGTTTCAACCACCTTTAGCTTTCTTATGTCCCACATTGTCAAAATTCAACCCGAACGGCCAAATGATTCTACTAGTTTCCAGCCAATATCTTTAGAACTCCAGAGTGATTTAATAAGAGCTGAGTTGACTTCCACCACTTTAGATTCCTGAATTAATACAATGTCCGGATGAAACTTCAAGATAATCCTTTTAATGACTAGGCATTTAGAAGCATCCTTTAGGCCTTGTATATTCCATGACACTACATTTTCTTAATCTTAACTCTGCTCTCTAGGGAACCGAATGCTTATTAACAGTTGGGCTTATGCCAAAAGAACCCCGCAATCCTTGACAATGGATGACAGATGGGATGGTATGTCTGATGGTTTTAGGGGGGAAAAGCTGAGAGCTCTCTGCAAGGTATTCTCTTCTTCAAAGTCTACTGAAAAAAAGACCTTGTAGATCGTTGTCAGAGGTGTTATCATTTGTTGGCGATTCATTAGCATTTGGAACCCCTTCCGAAACCTCACTGCTTATACGAACCGGGGAATCAAGATGGAGCTCGTGCTCTCTGGAAGATGAGCCGATTGTTGGGAACAGGGGGAACCTCCCACAACCAAGATATCCCTCATTCCTTCATGCCAACACCTCACGTAGAAACGTTCAGACCCAAACATTCACGTCCAAACCTTCATGCATAAATTCATGAATGCTATGGTCTTTAACTTGTTATTTTGATGTTTTCAAATGGAATATTTCACAATATGTTTATATGCATGATATATATTCAACATTTTTAGATAAAATAACGTGTCCCCAACGTGTCATGTCCTACTTTTTCAAAAATTGGCACATTGCTGTGTCGGTGTTGTCTTGTCACCGTGTCGCGTATTGGTGTCCTTGCTTCCTAGGCTGAAATCATACATTAATAGTATAGAAACTTCATTTTGAAAGAAATAAAAACACTATTACTCTTGGACTTTAGGAAAGGCCGTCTAGATTTCTTTTGAATATTGAATAAACTACCAACTGGATAGTCACTATGTATTAGACATAAAATGTAACATATGTAGCCCTAAGTCACATACTCCTACTAACAGCTCTAAACAAACTTGTCACAGAAATAAACAATTGTTTCAATCGATGCAATAGGATTAAGGTAAATAGGGTACCTTGGTCAAATTCTTGATATAATAAAAAGACTAATGCTCAAAAGATATAAACTCCAAACAAGGAGTGAGATGAAAGCTAAAAACCCCAAATTAAAAGGAACAAAACTAAAGTAAACAGACTAAAACAGAATAACAATAGAAGAAAGCAGTCTTACCCTTCTGTGAAGAGATTCGAAGGACTTGAATTCATCAAAAAACTCTGAGAGACGAAGAAAAAACTTGGAATCATAAGTAACTATTAATGGATTCAGCATCACCTGCAAATAATATACAGGAAAAATCAGTGAATAGTAGCAGACTTCAAAGAACGAAAAAGACGGTTCTCCATTCCAGGTGCAAATAGGCATATTAATTAGCATACCTTTACTGATAGGTTAACCTCATGTTTGGGTGAAACGTCAACTTGGATACTGCAGGAAGGAGCATCAGTCTCAACACCTTCCTCACATAGAGGCTGCATAGAAGAGACAAAAAACAATATGCAGGTAAACTAAGAAATATTTGATATGAAATTAAGTTTTTGTGTAATAAGTTACAACTTGTACACCCAAATTCTATAGTTCTTACTATATAAAGCAATTACAACGAGCTTGTGGCAAAATTCTCCCTACTTGAAATTAAAAGGGCTGTCCAAGAGTTGGGGAAAAAAGATGAGAGAGAATGTAAACACAGAAAGCTGTGTTGTTATTGATGTGGTGCCCGAACACCCGCCAACTAACCACATTTCAAATAATAAGGAATGTGAAAAGGCATTGGAAGGATATCAAAAGGCACACATACATTAATTTAGAGAATGAATGTGCTTCACCTACAGGAATTAACGACACTAATCTCCTCCCTTTGAAATCAGGCTCTAATAGCTTCTCTCCTCCTGGCATCCTAAAGGAGGTTGACTTTCATAATATTTCAGACACAGTGCAGCAGATCCCACCGAATAATAAAGAAGACTTTCTAAACTCAGCCTCAGTAAACTGGTTCAGTAAATCCAAAAAGAAATCCAGCCCCCCAAAATTCTTTTTGATGCACTTTATCAGGAAGAAAACTTCCTTTAACAATGTGTGGACAACTCTCCTAAAATCAGAATTTTCCGGAACACGTTCCTTCAAAAGTCAAGAGAAGCTTCTCACAACAGCAGCCTAATCAGAGCCTCGATTACAAATGATAATTCAGGTCTTCTAGAAGCTTGCAGTTCTATAATTCAAGCCCCCTCTGGGGAAAACAGGTCAGTTTCTAACTCATAGATCCTAAATTATTCAATCATTCAAGTTTTACCCTTCCTAATTCAAAGACCACTTTCTTGAGAGGTTCACCAAGTCTCCCGGATGGCTGTAACATTTAGAAGAAAGATGTTGTATTAGAGTCGCCAATCAGTGTTAGCAGTGAGGAATCGGAAGGTTTGTTCAGGAGAAATGATGAAGAAATTATTGAGGAAGTTAACGGCAAGGACTTTCATTCCTTGTTTGCAGCAGAATCTGATCACAGTAGTACTGCCATGGTAGCCCCTAAGTTGCCCCTGCAAAATGTTCAGGATTGTCGGCCCAGTTCGTTTTCATTGTAAACGACTGTGGGTTAATTCTAGCCTGATCTCTCAGCTCAGTTTTGTTCGCACATAGTGTATATAATTGTGTGATTTAAGATGAAGGTAGTTTGAAGGATCCATCTAAACGTTTAGCCCTAAAGAATTATGTGAAAAAGATTAATCAAGAGGTGGTCCTAATTCAGGAATCCAAAATGGAGTGCATGATGCTGCTTTTATTAAATCTCTTTGGAATTCAAGGAAATAGGCTGGGATATCGTGGCTTCAATCGGTCTTTCTTGAGGAATTGTGACACTGGGATATGAGCAAGGTGAATGTTACTGAAACTATCAAAGCTAGGTATCCCTTGTCGGTTAAGTGCTATACCGTCTGCAAAAAAATATGTTGGATTACCAATGTGTAGAGGCGTTGTGACAACAGAGAAAGAAGGATTGTCTGCCAGAACTTATTTCCATCTCGAATTATTGTACTTATGCTTGGTGTGTGAGAGGAGATTTCAACATCACTCGTTGGGCACACGAATGACTTCCATTTGGCAAAAGCACACGAGGAATGCGCCATTTTAATAAGTTCATTGATTCGGCTAATCTCATGGAAATCCCTCTCCAAATGGAAAGTATACATGGTCTAGAGAAGGAATTTCAGTGGCTAGATCTCTATTGGATCGATTCTTCATCAATAAGGAGTGGGATGACGCTTTTGACAACACAAGAGTCATCCGACAAGCACGCATTTTCTCTGATTTTATCCCTCTGATGTTGGAGGCAGGAACTGTTTTGTGGGGTCCTTCGCCATCTAGATTTTGTAATAATCTGCTGTTAAATAAAAATTGTAACAGAGTAATTGATGAAGCCTTGAGTTGCTCATACAGTAACAGTTGTAAGTCTTGAGTTACTGGTCCTTGGAGAGGACTTTATCAGGTTTCTCGTAAGTTTCTTTTAGAAAAAGACGATGGTGCTATGGAGGTGTCAACCTACTTGAGATGCCTGGGTGCTTGTTGTTTTATGCTTGTTGTTTCCAATTGTACTTTATGCTAGTTGATGGTGCCACAGAGGTGTCAACGTAGCTTTATGCTTGTTGTTTCCAATTGTACTTTGAGCATTAGTCTCATTTCATTATCTTAATGAAGAGATTTGTTTCTTGATCAAAAAACAATAAAGCAATTACAACGGATTGCATAATTATCACACAAATATATATTTATATATATTTAAAAAAAAATGTTGCTCTGTTTTATTTTTCATAATGTTATCTATGAGAAATCATTTCAACTAAATAAAGCAAACAGTTGTAAGATTTAACATCTTCTAATTTGGTTAATCGATCTTACTATAAAATTAAGAATAGATTCTTTTCTAATACAAATAAAAAATAAAATATTATATCAATAAGTTATAGACTATTGCAAAGGTAAACCCTAAACCCTCTGTTGCCAAAGACTCCCCGTCAATTTAACCAGAAGATTTGAAGATGGAAAAAGAAAGCTAATCTCTACAAAGAAGAAAAGAGATAACCATTTTTAGAAAAATTAGAACTTTCTGGTTTAGTGGATTGCGCATCTCGATAGAATTGACCACTATATTGATGGTCGCAGATTCCACCCAAATTTTACATTCCACCATTGTCTTGATGAATATCATCTTTGCAATTTCTTGACCGTATTTCCTGAGAAAAGAATAATTACATTTTTTGATAGTATGGTTGATGAAAAAAACCTGCACATCAAATCGAAATAATAATAATAATTTTAATTCACCACTCAACAAAACTTTAGCAGGGGCATGAATTTCATGCAACTCATCCATTGCGTCAACAGGAACATGCCTTTCATGGAGAGATTGATCTAACTTATGCGGTCATGTTTCTGAAATTTAATAATTTTGTGACCCTATTTGCAATAGCGCAGCCCAGAATTCGGAATCCAGAATTGGCACCTGATGGCCCCAGCATTCCCCTATGACCCAGTAACTTCATCCATACTTGTCTTGAATACTTCTAAGTGTGAAAATTGTCCCACAAACTAACATGGATCCTCTCAGCATATTTTATCCTCACTCACATGCATTCTAGAAAAATTTCCAGAAGGTCACCCAATATACGATTGCTCTAACCTAAGCATGCTTAACTTTGAGAGTTCTTATGATTGAACCATCGAAAAGAAAAGTGCACCTTTTTGGTTTAGGTAGTAACTTTTAGTTCTTTTAAGCCTTTCTTAACTGTGTTTCAATGTTCTAAGCATCCCTTTCATTCGGATGTGATATCGATTCATTTGTGTTCTCCATCTAAACATGGGACGTTACACTATTTACTATCGAAGTCTTGAAATGCAGTTCACTGAAAAGTTGTATTTTCATCTCCAAACTTAAACCCAAGTAGTTGACACTTCTGATCTGAATATCCAAACTTAAACCCAAATATTATACTAAGCTTATTAGTCTCTCATCTTTTATTGTCTTTCCCTTTTTTTTTTTTTTTCCTTTTGTTGAAGTTTTATTGTCTCTTTACTATAGTTTAGGCCTTTTTTTTGTATGCTTACATACATGGAACTCTAATGAATAGAAAATAATGGATTCTTCTATATTTTGGATGCACAATAACATGGTTTTGTGTGTGATTAAGGTTTTGTAAACCCCAGGGTTTGAGGTTTAGAACACAATTTTTTGGAGGGTTTAGCCATTTACTTGAGTTTCGTGTCGAAACTACAGCCCTGCCGTCGTTTCTTTTACGAGAGTTATTTTTTGTCACCGCCCCCTGCCCAAAAGATGGCCCATTTTCTGAAAACCTATGGCGCATAACCCTCACGTGCCTCCATAAGTTTTGTGAAACATGTTAGGTGTTATGCCTTCAAATTTTGTAATTTTCATATGAAACATGTTTTAGTTAATTTGTTTGTTTTGTAAGAGATAGGCAATGAACAATAGAAAAATAAGCTCATAATTTTCTAATAAAATTCAGCAACATGAGAGTTTAAACTGTCAAATCAATTGCTTATACCAAAAGATGTAACTTCTCGCTCTTCTTTTTCCCTCTCATTCTTGCTTCTCATTTAATAACAATAAAAAATAAAAGAAAATCATAAAGTTAAAAATTTGTTCAAGCACAAAGCACGAGTCTTGTGCATCTACTCATTTATTACTGAGGTTCAAGGTCAGAATTCGTACTTGCTCAGCAAAGTTCCTGAGATCTGATGAATGTCAATTTTGATAGCACAAAAGCAGATCCTTCCTTCATCAGCCGTACTGACATTAGAAGAAACCAAAGGGTGGAATTTGGTAGCCTTATATATATCCTACGAAACAAAACGAAAGTTAAGTGTTTTGTTCATCACAGAAAAGATAAAACAAGACAAATACCTTTACGACATCATCTGAAATGACACCAGAAAATTGACTTGAATCTTCAGTACCCCCAGCTCCTAACATACCGAGGGATAGCCAGTTAAGCCATCCTCGAGGTTTTCCCACTGCACGATCATCAACTTGTGACTTCTCAACAGTTGTTTGTGTACCAGTCATTACCATTTCTGGTCTCAAACTGCCGAATAGATGCTAGTTGATCCATTAACAACAGGTTCAAAAAAGGAAAGTGAGATTTAGAAAGAACAACAAAAACGTTTAATTTTTTACAACAATAGAAATATTCCTCAAAATATAGAGAACTCAATTAATACTTAATAAGTAAAAGAGAGGGTCAGCCATTAAAATACAAGACCAAACTGGAAATAAACTTCAAAATAAAATAAAATAAATAGCTTACCAGGATAGTTAGAGACGAAACAACAAATATAGCTTCAAAAAATTAAGTTTATATAGCTAAAAGAAGGTAATGTAAACTCCACAGAATAATTAATTGAAAAGCCTAACATTGATTAAAAAATAGAAGAATACAGGGGCATAAGAAAAAGACCCCACAAAAGAATGAGGTCACGTAAAGAAAAGGTAGACACTGTCTACGAAAGAAAAAGTCAACCTTGTTTAGATTATGGTTGAAGCTGCAAAGTGTTCACTTAAGCTAAACTCCATGCCACTTCCCCCATGGAGATCCCTTGCATACTTGCAAGCCAAATGGCAATCACCGTGCCAGAGAATGCTTCATCAAGAAGAACAGCAGCAGTTGGGGAGCAGAGACATGTTGATGAGCCACAAGCAATGCATTGGACACTTGAAGAGACTTCAGTCAGTACTCCAATCAGAGATTGAAACAGATCGGTTTTTGCGGCCAGTGATATCAAAAGTGTTTGAAGGTTATTCTCCCCCTTCCTCTGTTTTGAGGACTGAAAACAGAGCCAATGGGTGATTAAGAAGTCTGAAGTTATTCAACCTAATTTTGAGCATCTTTGGGTTGTTACAAAACTTTTTGTCTTTGATGATTGGAGAGAGATCCCCAAGATGCTAGAAATTAATTTTCAAGCAAAGATTATTATCAATCCTCCAACCGACGAGAATGCTCTCGTAAGTCTGGACCAAGGCTCGACAAGGATTTCATCGTAGAAGAAGTGAAATGGCAGGAGATAGGGTCTTTTCACCTCAAGTTTAAAAAATGAAACAAATTTAAACACAGCAGGCCGATTGTTAGAAGGGCTTTGGAGGTTGGTTAAGTATTAAAAACCTTCCTCTGGATAATGGTGTAGGAAAACTTTTGAGGTTATTGATGACCATTTTTAAGGACTGGAGAACATTGCAAATGAAAAACTAAATCTAACAAACTGCAGTGAGGCAAGGATTCAAGTTCAACAAAATTTATGTGGATTTATTCCTTCAACTATTCAAATTACAGATTTTAAGAGAGGAAATATCTTCTTAAACTACAGTGATATGGAAATTTATGTGGAGTTATTCCTTCAACTATTCAAATTACAGATTTGAACTCCGACGGCAAGATTTACAAAATTCAAATGAGATTTCTCTCTCTGTTTCTCCTTCAACCGGTAATTCTCATCCTTTCACACAAGCTGAAGCCTCTATCAAGTTATGTCACATTAAAGGGAAGAAAACAGATTGTTCACCGAAATTCTTCTTGAAACACTTTATACGGAAGAAGACTTCCTTCAACAACACCTAGACTGCTTTATTGAAGTTGCTCCATCAAAGCTCCAAAATTAGTTCCCCAAAAGAAGCAATCACTCAAGCCCTCTCTCTCCGAAAGAAAATCCAGATCTTTTGGAGGTTTGCAGTTCAAAAGTCCAATCATTTGCTAGTCTTAACAGGTCAGTCAATTCTTCCCTTGTTCCTCGTTTTTTGAACTCCTCAAGCTTCACAGCCCCTAATACAAAGATTACTTTATTGAGAGGTTCTCCTTGCCACCCTGCTGGTTCTGACAAAAAGAAGGCAGATGCTGAGTTTGATTCACCTTTCAGTGCCAGCAGTGAAGAATCAACCGGTTTGAAGATTCCTTACGATCATAATGCTGCTGTGGAAGAAGAGGGTGTGGATTTGAATGTTTTGTTTGAAACAGATTCAATTGCAAAAAGTGATGCCCCATGGTCCTCTTCTGTTAAGTTATTGGATTTGCCGGATAATTTGGTGTCCATAGTAAATGATTGCAGTGTAATACTGGTCTGATCAAGCTGTCGTATTATTCTTACTCTAATTCTTCTAATCAGTTCCCTTCTCAATGAAAATAGTCTTCTGGAATACAAGGGGACTAAAAGACCCCTCCAAGCGCCTTGCCCTCAAGAAAATTCTTAAAAACAATCATCCGGATGAAGTATTGATACAGGAATCTAAAATGGAGAGTTTTAGTGGTGCATTTATCAAATCTCAATGGAGTTCCAAAGAAATTGGCTGCAAATTTGTGCAATTAGTTGGTTCGTCTGGGAAATTCTCACTATGTGGGACATGAGTAAGATTACTATGGTCGAAGCTATTTCATATCAATTACTTCTTGCTTTGTTTCCTGAATGAGTACTATGTCTGGATTTATAGTTTTGAGCAATCTTCTCAGAGCTAATTGTTTTGATTTATTCAGGAGGCCTCTTATATTCCACGAAATAATCTTCATACTTGCGTTTGAATAATTTTATCAAATGAGCTCAATTTCACATGCCTCTATTAATGGAATCAAATCATTCAGGATGCAGTCAGCTGCTCTTTTGCATGATTTGGTGGGTTCTGGAGTCAGAAATAAATTGGGTAGGTCCAATCCAATGGAGTCAAGAACATCAATCTTTTCTTGGCCTAAATTCTAGTCCTCCAAGATTTCTGGGAACTCAGAAGATAACTCCTCATTGCTTACACTAACAAAAAGAGCCTTCTTTGTCTGAGATGTCCTTATCGTCCCTAAGAGTTTTGGATTGTTCCGGCCAAGCACTGGAACTTTCAATGAATGCAGAAAGAAGCTTAACACAGCTTTCCTCTAATAAGTCTGAATTCATGAAAGTCATCCATCTGTTGTGAAAAGTTGTTTTCCCTTTTATGTAGGATTTCAGAACTTTCTTGAACCTCTTCAACATTTTCCATCTACCCATATTTTTATGGACACGGTCAATCATTAGCTGCCAGAATATCTTTTGCCTTGGGTAAACCCCCAAGTACAAAAATGTTAGTTTTTTCACCTTACATCCTAATTTTCGAGCCATTTGAAATAGGTCATCATCTTCCACATTAACTTCGCTGAGAGCTGATTTCTCCCAATTAATTTTCTGCCCTGAACACCATTCAAACAATCTTATAGCCTACTAGGAGTATCATCAGCATATTTTTTTTTTTTTTTTTGAAAAGGAAACAGCCACTAATATTCATTGAATAAAAAGAGGCAAAGCTCTAAGTATAAGAGGATTATACAAAAGAGCTGAAGCTACAAAATAGCCACAAAAAGGAAAAAGAAAAAACAGCTAACTAGGAACGAAAGCAAGAACGAAAACTAAAACATCTAGAGGGCTAAACCGAAAACTAGATACCATCAGCATATTGAAGAATGAGAATGTGGATCTTCTCCTTATCCACCACAAAACCTTCATAATGCCCGTTTTCGTACAGCTTATTGATGATAGCTACTAAAGCCTCGCTGACAATAAGAAATAAAAAAGGATATACGCAACCTCCTTGCCAGATTCCTCTAGAAGCCACAATCCAGCCCCTAGGTTTCCTGTTGATGAATATGGAAAAACAAGGATTTTTCAAACAGCCCATTATCCCAGATGACCACTTGGAGTTTAATTTTTTGCAATATATTATCTTTTCTAGAAAACCCCAAACCACTCTATCAAAGGCTTTCACTAGGTCAAGCTTCAAAGTCCATCCTTTTTCTTTTTAGCACGATACTCTTCAATGAGCTCATTAGCGATAAATACCGGATCAAGAATCTGCCTACCCTCAATGAAGTCACTTTGGAATGGGCTTATAATGGAGTCCATAACCTGTAAGGTTAGGGCAGTGAGATTGATAGGTCTGAAGTCTTTTACGTGAATCACATCTTCTTTCTTTCGAATCAAACAAATGAAGTCTTAAATCATCAATTCACCAAAAAGCTTAAACTGATGGGTGAGGGAAATTTAATATAATATCCAACACTTCCCCTCACTTGTGGACTTGAACTATCAAGAAAGACCTAACAAGTGGAAATTAACATTAAATGGGGAGGAAACAACAACGCAGGGGCTTGAACACAAGACCTCCCAGGACCACCGGCTCTGATACCATCTTAAATCATCAACTCAAACCAAAAGCTTAAGCTAGTGGGTAAAGAAAAAATGAATATAATATCTCCCCTCATTTGTGGGCTTTAAATATCAAGAAAGACCCAACAAGTGAAAATTAACATTAAATGGGAAGGAAATAACGGTGCAGCGGCTTGAACACAAAACCTCCTTGGACCACCTGCTCTAATACCATCTTGAATTACCAATTCACCCAAAAGCTTAAGCTGATGCGTGAGGGTAAATTTCATATAATATCCAACATAAAGTTTTCTTCGAGACAAGCATTTAGTCTTCCACTACTGTGAAAATCATCAAGCATCTTTTTAAAACCACCCCTAAGCTTAGGCCAATGTTTAATGAGGAAATCTGTGGTAAAGCCATGCGGACCCAAGGCTTTTGTTCCTCCCGATGAAATCTGTGGTAAGTGTCGCATTTTGACTAAGTGCAAACCAAAGGTGTTAAGAGTATTTTGGTTGGTTAAAGCACTTTTTGCCCAGTGGCTTAGTGATAAAACTAAGGTGCTTTGGCAAAATGTCTCAAAGGTGATTCTTCTTCTTCTTTGCTTAACGTTTTTTATTCTTTTATTTTGTTTATGAGAACTTGGAAAGTTCAGGACACTCAATTGAAGTCCCCCAAAGGCCACAGCTGTTTTGTAATGATTTCTAAAACAACATCAACTTAAATAGGACTGCAGCTCCCCTTCGGAGAAGAGACCTTGTCCCTTTGTCCACTAAGTACCCATTTTGTTAAACGTTCCATTAAAACAATCAGAATGATTATGTCAGCAATGTGTGTCGAACCGTAAGGTTAAACAGGTTTTCATTTAGATATAAATATATATAAACTTTTAAAAAAGAAACAAGCTACTTCATTAAGAAAGCGAATAGACAATACAATGAAATAAAATATAATGAATAGACTAAGCCGAAGCCCTAAGGATCAACGAGTGCACCCAGTCATATCAACTATGTCGACACCCCTTAGCACTCTCATCATATCCGGACCTAGACCGACAATTACACAAATTCAAAGCAAATACATAGGTAAGCAAAATAAAACAAGCATATTCAAAATACAACCATCACATGGCAAAAACACCAAATAAACTAACGGTAGACACTTCAATTCAAACTACACTATGAAGGAAAAATGAAGGCCTTCCAGTTGAGGCTGATCTCTTGGATAGAAAAATCTTCAAACGAACTGGAGAGGGCACACCATGAGGACACATTAAGTCAAACTGATTCCAAATGAATTGGCCAAGGGGAAGATTTATTGTGAAATACTCTTTGGTTTCTTTCAAACCATAGTTCATTTAAAAGAGCTTTTACAGCACTGCACCAAATCAGCCTTGATTTTTTCTTGAGATTAGGGCCAATCAGAAGCTGCATCACATTGTCTTTATATGTGCTACCAAAAACCCAGCAAAGGTTGAAGCTTTCAAACAAATGTTGCCAGCACCGAGAAGCATAGTTACAATAAAAGAACAAGTGCATAAGATCTTCGGAGGCTGCCAAGCAAAGAGAGCAAACATGAGGCGATAGGCTGTGAGAAGGAAGCTTCAATTGCATCACGGCGGCCCAATTAAGGAGACCACCATTAAGCATTATCCAAATTGTAAAATTGACCCTTCGAGGACTGTTAGATTTCCACTGTGCAGATTCCAAACATTTTCCGACGCGTGAACCCATAGCGAGGTGGGTATCAAGAGATTTGATCTTGATAGATATAAATATTACATTAAGGAATTAATGTTATAGAGGAAGCAGGATAGGATGGTCAGCTATTAGTGAGGAAAGGGGAAAAAATGATATCTGTATGTCATGTCAAGTACCATCCTGGATGGGCCTAGTGGTAAAAAAGGAAACATAGTCTCAATAAATGACTAAGAGAGTCATGGGTTCAATTCATCTTGGCACCTACCTAGAAATTAATTTCCTATGGGTTTCCTTGACACATAAATGTTGTAGAGACAAGTGAGTTGTCCAGTGAGATTAGTCGAGGTGAGCGTAAGCTAGCTAAGACACTCACAGACATTAAAGAAAAAAGGTATGTGCGTGAAGAAAAGGAAAGAAATAAAAGGAAAATGCAACAGAAAAACAAGAAAAGTAGGAACTTGAAGCTCAAACAGAATATAAATAATTTAAGACTAATTACAAATAGAAGCAAGACATAAGGTCTGCTACAAGTGAGGAAGGGAATAAACAAAAGGTTCATATGCCATCTCATGTTAATGAAGAAAAGAATAAACACACTGGTAAACGTCGAACATAAGGCGTAAAACCCAAACACCGTATCAAAAATTCACATCCAATTGTGATTAGAAGCAAGAGGTCCTGGTATTCAAATTAAGCAGCATTTGAGAGTTTCAATTGTGTGTGCAAATCAAGGAAACTGGCCCACCTAGATAGAGCAGCCTAGATGTGCCTCTTATCTAATAAGATTGATATATAAGAGTAAAATAGAGACATGATTTGGGTATCTGTATTCGTTCTTACTCAATCCATCATTTCATCTTACCTGTAATTCACATTCAGCTGTCGATCTATAACTTAAAATATCTTCTATATCTGAATCTTTCTCCAATACCTCCAATTCTTTGAGAATGTGGTCATCAATTGACTAGAAATAGAAACAATGGAAATATCAGTGTGTAAAAATCAAAATAGCAAACAAATAAAAGTTGTACAACACAACAAGATTCCCAATGAATATCCGGATCAAATGTAAAAACTGAGATGACCTTCTCTACTACAATGAAATAAGCAAACTCCGAAAAATTAAAAAGAGAATAAAATTAACAGTCTGGTTGAGCGTAGTGCAATAGTACAAGTTAACACAAATAGAAGTTTGTTTCTCCATCCTTGGCTTGGTTTTTGACAGATTACTTTCTAATTTTTTATTTTTTTTTTTTTTTTTTTTTTTGGGAAAAAATGGAATTTTCATTGATAACAATGAGACACAAGAACATACAAAAGGAAAAAAATCCTCAACTACCTACAAACAAAAGTAGTTACGAAGAACCACAAACACTAACACGCGATACGACATCGACGCCGATATGGAAACATGTCGATTTCCAAAAAAGTACGACATGACATTTTTTTTCGAGTTTTTTACAAAAATTAATATATGTGTGCATAATTTAACATAATGTGAAATATGTGCACATCTATTTAACAAAAGTAAGAGAAATCACATAATAAATGGAAAAAAAGGAAGGAAAAAAGAAAAAGGAGGAAAAAAATTTAAATGAGAAAAGGAAAAAAAGAAGTCACATAAGTCGTCCGCAGTTGTGGATCTTGAGTTTGTCTTAGTATTGAGTTTTTCTTTCTCTTTGTATAAATTTTTTGTGCTTTGAGCTTATTATTATCAATAAAAAGGTCGGTTTCCTTTACAAAAAAATATCTTTCCCACACACACCCTAACATCGCTTTTGCAGTTAGCATGGTAAGTTAGTTCATAAATGCTCCTAGACTAGCTCAATTTGATGTAGTTTATAAAATCCTAAGCTATTTGAAAGGTACTTCAAGAAAAGGCATGTTGTTTTCAAAGACAAAATCATCTCAATATTGAAGTTTACACTAATGCTGGTTGGGCAAGTAGCAGGTTCACTCCAAAATTTCTGTACCCTGAGTGCTAAAACTTATGGGGTGAATGAGTGAGTCTTTAGGTGCCTGATTTTGTGATATTGTCTTCCATGAGCAAATTACCCATGTCATTGCCGAAGTTATTCAAAATTTGTGCTTTTTCTTGTGCTTCCTCTGCTTTGGAACAATCAATTTCTTCACTACTCATGCTCACGATTGATTCACAATCTGATTCTTGATTTCTAATGTGGAATTTGTTGCCATTGCTTTCTAGAATAGCTCGCACAAAATGCACATTGCATCATGAGCTTTAGACTTTATGACGTAATTCAGTCTTTATGATAAATTTGATTCTACCCTTGTATTGGCAAGTTTGATGTTTTTATTTTGTTTTCTGTCATGTACTTCGAGCATTAAACTCTTTCATTACATCAATGAATAGTCGTGTTTCCGTTAAAAATAAATAAATAAATAAAGGCTGGTTATTTTCTTTGTTAGACCTTCAAGAGGATTTTATCCTTAAAACATTCATGAAAACAGTTTGAATCTAATTGAAAAAAAGAAAAAAGAAAAAAGAAAAAAGAGAAAAAAAATACAATAACTAGAATAGCAAATGTTTCCTATTTCAACACATAGGTAGAACATTTTGTGTTAGTTGTCACACATAAACCACTAATCCGGCTTTTTTGCTCAATTTCAAAGTCTACACTAAGGAAAGGAGAAGATCAAATTACCTGGTCATTGTGAAGAAACTCCAACTTTTTCTTGTAAAACTTGACGTACCTCCGACGATAGAGTCTATTAGATGAGAAAAAACGTAAACAACAATCGAACAAAAAAATACTTGGGAATGTAAACAAAATGGAAAAGATGGTGGAACATAACTTCAATAAGCATTGACAAAGACATGGAACAAAGATACTACATGATATGGAAACAAGAACATGCCAATTTATCAACAAGGACACAAAACAATGACATACATTTGGTTTCTCTATTTCTTCTCTTTTTTTTTTTTTTTTTCCTTTTTCGAAAGAAAACAACACTTTTCATTGAAATCAAATGATTGTGCACCTCCTTGATAAGGTTACATTTTGCGTTCAACAGTGAAATAATAGAGGAATGGATAGTTTGAGCTGGCGAAGACGTGAAGAGTTTAACTTAGATTTTCTAGCAATCAAAGTTGGAACTTGTGCATAAATACAACTTTCTTCCAAGACATCAGAATTAAAGTCATCAATTTTAGTTGTTGGAGTTGCAATCCGCTTCTGGGAGTAACATTAGCACCAACTGGTGTGAACCCACTTTTGTGCTCAAGAAAAAGCTATGACAAAACTGCTTCGGGAGATGAAAAAACAAGGGTGCCTAACCCTTCCCCTTCCTTAAACGGATAATTTGAGAATTTAGAACAATTTGTCCTAATAAAAGTTTAAGAAGCGGCTCAAATCTTCTTCATGGTATTTTCTTTCCAAGAAATTTTAAGAAATCTCAAGTTTCCTGTTAGTGTAACTGACCTATTTTCATTTCTTCGTCCTAATTATGTTCTCTTCAAGTTTCTTGTTAGTTTTAAGTTTCTTGTTTTTCCTTATCCTAGTTTCTCTTATGTAACCTTGTTGAAAAATTACATATCCTTATCTAGAAATGAAATAGGTTCTTCTCTAAAAAAAAGAAATAGCTTAATTATTTAGGTCCCATTTGGTAACCATTTTGTTTTTTGTTTTTGTTTTTCAAAATTAAGCTTATTTTCTTTTCATGTCTTACAATGATTTGCATCTTTTTTAAATACAATGGTTGAATTCTTAACTAAATTCAAAAAACAAAAAACAACTTTTTGAGAGCTATTTTTCTTGGTTTTCAAAATTTGGCTTGGTTTTTTAAACCATTGATAGTTGGAAATTGAAGTAGCGTTTATAGGCTTCATTTTTTAAAACAAAAACAAAAAACAAAATGGTTACCACCTAACTAATTTGTTATAAGTTTCCCATCAGTTTTTTTAAATCGACATGTCGGCATGTCACTCTTATGCTTTACTTAAAATTCAAGGACACAACTGGCCAACCTATAGAACAGATCATTTTCAAGTAAGGTCATATGTCACTCTTATCATTTAAAAATAATTAAGTACAGAACATTATATGTGACAGCCTTACAGCTGATTTGCATTTGACTAGGTAAAAAACACGAAAAGAAAACAACAAACAGTACACATATAAATATATGCATATTAAAAGTATTACAAGCAAATAAATACATAAAAAACTTATGGTCTGAATCAGAAGTTTGTATCTTGAACTTTTTGTCCTGACCAATAAAAAGTTTCTTGCTAAAAAAATGATAAATAAAAAAAACTTACAGTCTCTGTCCAAGATATCTCCATGAACATTTCTTTAATTTTTTTCGTACATCTAACAAGACAGATTGTTGAGCATAATGCCACCATAATATTTGCCAACCCTTTACTTTCCTTGAAAGGGGGGAGCACCAGGGGCGAAATCTTCCATACCTGCAGCATAAGAAGTTAAGTGGACTGTGATATATAGGCATTGTGCGGTATAACTGCAATTAAAAAAGAAAATCAAAACTTTGTGGGGACTTAAATGTGATGATGACAAATGGATAATTTTAAGATTTGGTTTTTTATTTATTTATATTTTTAGTTTTGGACAAGGAAAATTTAAATAGGTTGTTTAGTTTTAAGTTGGAAAATATTAGATGGGTTACTTGTCTTTCTATTTTAGAAAAATGTCCGCATAAAAACAGATACGCTAAATCGCGTGTCAGATACATCAGCATAAAAACAGATATACCAAATCACGTGTCAGGTATGTATCTGAGAAGCTGGAAGTACCTATATTAGATACATATCTGAAACGGATTCTTTGTCACACGGGAAGTATCTGTTATTAATAGCTGACCCGACAAAATTTGAGCGTCCAAGAAACTCATACGAGATTAAATCATAGGTTGGTAGGTACCATGGCTAATTAATTAATTAATATCAATAAATCGTTAACAATTAATATTTTTTAATATCCTAATCATTTAATATAAACTTTTATTATTAACCTAATCATTTAATATTGTTATAATTCAATTATTGTGAATATCCTTGTTGTATTTTTTTCCTTTCTTAGTTTTGCTGCACTTTCTTTCTTTAATCACCATTGTATCTTGTATATATAATTCTTTAGTGAATGCAATAAGCCACACTGATTTTCTCTCAAACTTAATTGTTTAACATGGTATCAGAGCAGGTGGGCAAGGAAGGTCCTGTGTTCAAGCCCCTGGATTGTTGTTTCCTCCTCATTTAATGTTAATTTCTTGATAGTTCAAGCCCACAAGTAAGGGGGAGTGTTGGATATTATGTTAAATTTACTCTCACCCATCTTCTTCCAACGATGAGATTTTTGAGCTTGACAAAACTTGATCTTTGGCCATCTCATATTTAGGTGCAATACCAACTAAGAAACTCATGATGAACACCTGCTCCCGTTGAGCCATGAGAACTTTTGGATCATTCCTAATTGGCATTAAGGCATTGAATTCCCTCCAGGTGTTTTTGACCTCCATAAAGTAACTCGTGAGAGACTTTTCTCCTTGATCAAGTTGATATAGGGTCTTACAAACATCAAACACTCTATTAATGTTTTTTTTCCCAAAATAAAAAAAATCCAGATATTCCAGTAGCTCTTTGACTGATTCGCAGTGATTTACTAGCTCAACAATTTCACAGTCAGTACAGCCCATGAGACTTCCAGATCATCTACAATCGTTTATAGCCGATTGCGGTCTAGTGTTCGCTTGATCATTCCTAGCAGATTTTACGACCTCCAAAGGCTCCATGGTCTTTTTGCTCGAGTTTGAGCAGTGAAGGGTTAGAAGAGGGCATGCTTTAGGGATTTTTCATCAAGTTTGCCACATCAATTGGCCTACCTCTTTCAACCGAGGGTTAGAAGTTTTCTTCTCAAGTTTTGGTACCTCCGTTGTGCATCAGAAGTCTTGGTAGCAGTTTGCCGGCTCATGTAGTCTTTGAATTTTTTACGAATCAGATGGTTTTTGGTTGGAATCGAGATAGTTCAACTCTTTCGTTTCGTCCTCTTGAGAGCATCTTCTTCAAGCTTCTCAAAGAATTCTTCTCTCATGGTTATGGCTTTCTTTGGCGTGCTTTTGTTTTCCCTTCCCAGCATTTCATTTGTATTGATTTTTTTTCAGCTGCTGTTTTGGTTGTTTTTCTGCCTTGTTTGGATTTTGTTAAGCTCTTGGGCCTTGTTTTGTTTGTCCGTGTATTTGGTTTCCAGTTTATTTGTCCCTTAGAATTCAAGCTTTTTGTATATTTCTTGTGTACTTTGAGCATTAGTCGCATTTCATTATATTAATGAAAAAGGCTCGTTTCCTTTTTAAAATAAAAAGACAAGAAAAAATTAACAAAAAAGACCTAAAGTAGCAAAAATAACAGCTTCAAAATCAATAGGAAAATCATGAAGCAGTAGACATGATACATCTAACGAAAACACTTAACTTACTTATCTCTTAATCGGCATATGGAAAGATAATCCCACAAATTCAATATTTGTTGCAACTGAACGTCATTCAAAGTGAAGACCTGACACAGAAAAAATATGCAATCATCTCCAAGAGTATGATTGAATCATTTTCTAAAACAATCGGAAAATTAGAGGACAGTGCACTAACCAGGCTACTTAAGTCAGCTTTAACAGAATATTGTGGAGTACTATTATCAAGCTTTCCTGATCTGTTAACCTATAAAATGAAATAAGATCTTCATGACATCTTTTGTCAATGGTCAACAACTGTAAGCATAAAAAAAACATTAAAAAAACTGTAAGGAAAAGAACAAAGAAAAGAGAACAATTTTTTTTTTTTTTTTTTTTTTTTTGCAAAGAAAACAGATCTCTTGATTAAATAATAATAATAAAGAGACAAAGCTCTAAGTACATGAGAAGTTATAAAGAGCAAAGATTGCGGATCAGTAGGCGCACCAGGACATCTCAACTACATTGACACCCCTTAGCGCCCTCATCATGTCCAGAAAGAGCCAAAATTACATAACATAACTGAAAACATAGAAGGGGCTAGAGTCTTCAATCCTAAATCAAGACCTGAAAATTGAACACAATAAGATAATAAACAAAGTACATCTATTCAAAATGCAAAAGGATAAAACATATGTAAACAGATTAAAAACCAGCAGCTTTAATTGATGAGTGCCTGCCAATTCAGTAGAACCTCTTGCAGAGAGTAATCTTGGAAAACTTTGGACAATAAGTTCCACGAGGAGGCAATGAGGCGAGCAAAATCGAGGCAATCACTCCAATTTGATATCTTGTCCTGGAAAACCCATTGATTCCTGTCAAACCATAGTTCTACTAGCAAAGCCTTAACCGCATTACACAATAAGATAGAGGCGGTTTTCTTAAATACAAGTCCCGACAGCACTGTAATACATTGCTTTTAAAACAGCCGTCAAAGACCCACTTTACATTGAATATTTGCAGCACGTGATTCCAGCAATTCACTGCATAAGCGCATTCAAAGAAGAGGTGTTGCAAATTTTCCTGGTGTTTGAGGCAAAAAGGGCACATGTGTGGAGAAATGTAGTGATCTGGAAGTTTTTTCTGAAAATGGCAGCACAATTCAGACTGCCAAACAGCATGGTCCAAACTGATATGTTGACTCTCTTAGGACTTTTAGACTTCCAAAGACACTTATAAAGTAAGTTGTCAATGGGGGAGGCAGTGGAGAGATGATTTACCAGGGATTTAATGGTGAAATTTCCACTTGGTTCAAGGGGCCAAATTCTTCTGTCAAGTGAAGAATTGATTTCAAATCTTTCAAAAGAAGCCATCAAACCTTGAAATTCTTGGATTTTTACATCTTTTAGTAATCGTCTAAAGAAAATAGACCAAGAGTTTGTTACAGAGTCCCAATTATCAGCAATTGATCCCTTTGGATTAAGGACAATTCGAATTAAGCTGGTGAACTTGCTCTCTGGGGGAATCACATCCAGCCACGGGTCTGACCAGAAGGATATTCTTCTTCTGTTCCCTACTTTAAAGGCAGCCAAAGAATCTACTTTACGCCATTGCCTAGATATGCTGATCCACGGGCATTTTAAGCTCATTTGCTCCTTTCCTCTTGTATGCCAGTTGAAAAGGTTACTTTCATGAATGCTTTTCACTTCCGAACACCATAGAGAATTCTGCTCAATCATGTATCGCCAACCCCATTTTGATAATAGGGCCAAATTTCTGCCTTTTAGATTGCTCAAGCCTAGCCCCCCATCCTTATGAGATTTAGTGATTCCGCTTTCCCCCCTTGTTCCCTTTCCAAAGAAATTTCCTCATAATTTTTTCCAAAGATTTGGAGATAGAGACCGGCATGAGAAAAAAGGATGTCATATGTTGGGAGGTTAGACAACACTGAATTACATAGAGTTATTCTACCTCCTCGAGAAAGATTGTACCTTCTCCATTTGCTCAATTTACCTTGTACTTTGTCGATAATAGGCTGCCAAAAACTGACACTCTTTGGATAACCTCCAAGTGGAAGAACAAGGTACATAATTGGAAGATTGTCTATTTTGCCTTTTAAGCTTGAGGTCATTTCAGCAATAATATTCTCCTCAATGTTAATCCCACAGATGAATGATTTCTCCCAATTGATCTTTTGACCTGAACAGGATTCGAAAAGAGTCAACAATTTTCGTAGGTTTTCCATCATATTATCATCGAATTTACAGAACACGAGGGTGTCATCCGCAAACTGGAGCAAAGGGACATGAATCTTGTATTTACCAACCGTAAATCCTTCAAACATTTTCTTATCATGAAGCTGCAAAATCATTGAATTCTATTACTGTATCTGGTTCAACAAGGGTTTCTTCCACATTGAAGATGTAGATTTCCAAAAAATTCTCTCCAAGCTCCAACTACAATGGTTCATTGAATTACTGACGTTCTTAATCAAAAAACCTAAGTGGAAGTTCTTCAAAAAAATTGGAAACGAGGGTCATGAAGATACAAGGCTATCTAAATTCCGAACTCAATCAGGTTGGTTCTTAAGATGCATTGCTCAAAATGAAGTCAGAATTCAATCCTTCATTCATGTTTTTTCTGGTGAATCCAAGCAAGGGTGGTTTATCCTTTTTAAACATAATACAGAGCTTCTAGATGGATCACGATAATAAAATATGTCATTCATCTCTTCTCCTCAACTCAGTCTAGACTGGGGCAAGGTCACCACACAATTCAATATCTGGCTCAAGCTATGCAGGTAATATTTTTTTTGAAACGGAAACGGTAATATATTATTAATAAAAGAGACTTAAGCTCAAAGTCCAGGAGAATTATACTAAGAGCATAAGAAATAAGGAAGAATACAAACAAGAGACTAAACTCGTAGCTCAAAGTTAGCAAAAAGACTGCAAAACGAAAAAACAAGAACCCAACGACTAAACAATCTAAACAAGTCCCACCAAAGCTGAAACAAGATCTAGAAAGATAATGACAAGGCAGAACACGAGGACTCTCGGACAGGAGCCATGCGAAGCTAAAGCTTGTGATCCAAAACTTATAATGCTAGGAGAAAGCAAAATCCATAGCGATGCCACCAGCTGCCTCAAAGCTTAACTGTCCAAAAAGAAAAATACCAAGGGAAACTTCAAAGATAACTTTCAGAGCCATTTAGATGAAAAATCAAATTAAGGTAATTCTGCAAGCAGCCACTATTGATTTTAGATGGTCAGGTATAACACATGATTGGGGGCATGTGCGAGGAACTGTAGGCGAATTTCCAGATATTAATTCATCGTCACATTGGAAGAGAGCATTGAGGTCTGTTTCAAAAGGCTCGAATTGATGAAGTCTCTCCAACTCGTCTGACCTGCCCATCTGATCCACTTTCTCACTACTAACACTGAAAGGGGATCCGAAAAAATCGCCCTTCTGTCTAGGGGAAATTAGAGGGGTTGGGTAATATTAAGAACTCCAAGAAGAAAATATCCACCAGTATCACTACCGAAAAACAGAGCAAGAATGTATTTTTAAAAAATACAAAACTAACTCTTTTGTTTTGCCTCATTCTTTTTGAACTTGTTGATTTTGGATTCCCTTGTATTCTCTCACTTTCTCCGGTGAAAGGTTGTTTCTTTATTAAAATAAAGTATGAAAAATGTTCTCTTTTCCGGCAGTGATACTGGTGGATAGTCTCTTAGTTGAGGAGGAAATTCCCGATTTCCAATTGACTCTTTTGCACAAGAAAAGTAAAGAAAAAAAATGAAAGATAAAAATAATAACAATAGGAAAAAAAGATCACTTTCTAATGTAAAAAACCCCATCAAACAGGGGAAACAAATACTATTCGACAATCAAGTTATGTACATTTAACCATCATGGGTTGGCCTAGTGGTAAAATGGCCAATAACTAACCAAGAGGTCATGGGTTCAATCCATGGTGGCCACCTACCTAGGAATTAATTTCCTACGAGTTTTCTTGACACCCAAATATTGCAGGGTCAGACGGGTGTCCTTAAAAAAAAAAAAAATCAAGTTATGTACATTCGAAACTTACCATGAGCGACAAGACTAAATCACATGGAGCTAATAGGAAGTTGTTTTTTTCTTCCAATGTGCTCACTTTAGTCCCCATTGCTTCTTTACATCCCTCAACATCAGCCGCACTTTGACACGAACAATAAATTTCCAAGCCTACGATCTCCACTAGTTTGTTGACTTGGCTTCCTCGCCCCCACCCAGCCAATGACCTTGACAATGAGATTTAAAATTTAGATAAGTTAAAGTTTGCAGTATAATATAATACCATAACAAACCTATCCATGCTGCAAAGTTTTACAAGTCGCTATAAGAGTACTTAGCATTCAAAAGTCTAGACAAACAAATCTATTAAATCACCAATAGACCTAAAAGATTAAGCTGATGGGTGAAGCCAAAATTAATATTATATCATCTAACACTCCTTCTCACTTGTGCGCTTGAAATATAAAGAAGTCTCAATAAGTGGAAATCAATATTATTTGGGAAAGAAATATGATTGGAGAGGTTCAACACAAGACCTCTAAACTACCAGCTCTGATACCATTTTTTTTCCCCTAAAGAAGATGAGTCTCAAATTGTATTAATAAAAATGAGACTAATGCTCAAAGTAAAAGAGAATTATACAGAGAGAAAACAATTATAGAGACTGAGGATCAGCAGGCGCACTCGAACATCTCAACTAGGTTGACACGTCCTTAGAGCCCTCATCATCTCCTCCAAATATCTAGTATCAAAACGAACAATCATCAAATATAGGCCAAAACCGCCCCCATCCCATATAAAGAGTCCTGAGAGAACCAAGTCAGCCCATACAAGAAAACTACAAGGAGCAAATCTGAAGGAAAGAAATGAAATACAGAAAAGCAGCCAAAAGTACAACTACAAGAAAACTATCTGGAAAAAACCTCCAATTTAGGCTAATCTTCTGAAGGCTATAAGCTTCAAAATTTTTATTTAGAGAACACCAAGCTGAAGGAGTACGGGCTCCCGACTCAAAACGGTTCTAACCACGTCATCTCCTTGTCATGAAATGTCCTTTCATTCTTCTCAAACCACAAATCTGCAAACAGTCCTTTGACCATGTTCTCCCATAGTGCTAATTTTTCCCAATTTACTTTCTGCCCCGAACACCATTCAAATAAAGCAATAGTATCCTTTAATTTCAATAGATAGCTTCATTACTTACAATACAGCAATGTATCATTCGCAGATTGAAGGCATTGTAGATAAATCTATCTTAAATCACCGATCGACCCAAAAGCTTAAGTTGATCGGTGAAGGGAAATTTACTTTTATATCATCCAACAAAATCACAATTTTACCTTTTAGAAACAATGAAATCTAAAGGCCCTCGCAGAATCAATACTCTACTGTGGATTATGATATTTGGCACACTCAATTGAGCGTCTATCTTGCAAAGAAAAATGCCAAACAATTCGCTCTCTCCCTCTAACTGTCCTTTGTGCAGAAAAAAAAGCGAAGAGTTACAGCATTTATTCTTTTCTTGTCCCTACTCTAATCACTGCGGGGGAAAACTACTATCACTCTTTGATGCTGCATGGGTCTTCGGAAACTCCTTCAACCAAAAAGTGCACCAAGTATTGTTGGGACCCCTTTTAAAGAAAAAACAGAGGCTGATATGGGTGAACTTGGTAAAAGCCATCCTTGCTAAAATATGGTTTGAGACAAACCAAAGAACCTTTCATGACAAAGATATGTGCTGGTTAGACCGATATGACATTGCTAGCAGAAACGCGGTTGGTTGGTGTACCCTCCACAAGTCCTTTAAAGATTATTCCATTCAAGACCTTTGTTAAAACTGGCACGCCCTAATCTCCCTACAGTCACACATCTAACCTGCCTCAAGCAGCCCATTTTAACAGAACCTCTCAGTTTCAGTCCTCATGTCCAGATCCTTTTGTAATAGTTCTAACAGCCATATAAGCACTGTGAGTTTTGTTGTTCTGCTGTCTATTTTGTTTTATTTTAGCTTCTCTGTACTGGTTGTGCCAAGTTGGTGTTTCGTTTTAGATTGTATCGTTTCGTTTTAGCTTTTGTATGGATATGATCCTAAGGGGGTGACAACCTAGTTGAGATGTCCGGGTGCGCCTCCTGATCCCCTAGGTCTCTTTATGTTCATTTTTCTCTTTGTATAATCCTTTTGTAGATTGAGTTTTTAATAAAGAGATCGTGTTTCCTTTTCAAAAAAAAAAAAGAAACAATGAAATCATCCATGTGTTCCTGTGGATATAAAAAAGAAGTTGCAACTTAGGAAACAAGGCAAGATGAGAAACGGTTTCAAAATTGGTCGGCAATCGGTTTTGTTAAAAACAAAACCAACCAGTCGAACGACCGGTCAAGAAATAACGCAAATCTCATCCAAACCTGACCCACACTAATGCCACTATTTAATAATATATATTATATTATATATGCCAATTAATTTTTTTAATTAAAAAACGTGCATAGACGGAATGATGGGAAATTAGCTTTTTTAAAAGAAAATGCTTTTTTTTTCATTAATTCAATGAAAATAGCATTTTCTTTAAAAAAAGGATCAGGAGGTACACTCGGACATCTGAACTAGGTTGACACCCCTTAGCACCCTCATCATATCCAAACAATATCCAAATACATAGAACAAACAGAATAATACTAACTCGAACTTTGAAACTAGAAGAATACAATGTTTAAACTGGAAATATAACAGCATTCCAATTTATATTTAGATCTTGTATAGAAAGGTCATCAAAACTCTTAGATAAGGTGCACCAAGAAGAAGCGTTTAAATGAGCCACTTCACTTTGATCCTTCCACGCACGTTTCTTATTGTGGAAAACTCTTTGGTTCCTTTTGAAGCGTAATTCAACGTGCAAGGCTTTAATAGCATTACACCATAGCAACCAAGGACGCTTTCTCAAGGTAGGACCAATAAAAGCTGCCTAATGTTATCACTAAAGTCTCTTCCGAAAGCCCAAGCAACTTCAAAGGTTGAAAATAGATTACACCAACAATGACCTGCATAAGAACATTCGAAAAAAAGATGTTGCAGATCTTTTCCCCTTTCTTTTCACAGAGGGGACAACTAGATGGAGAAAAATTAATGAGAAAGAACTTTTTTCTGCACGACCGACGAGTAGTTGAGCTTCAAAAAATCATAATCCATACAAGGATATTAGCTCACCGAGGGCTTTTCGACTAGCATGTGTAGTTACACCTCATTAACATTCAAACTATATGTAATACTAGTTTTATCCAAAAACCACTTTGAATTTATGAAACAATTAATTAATTTCATTCTCTCTCTTCTCTCCTATCTCAACTCCCAGGAAACCCACATACGAGTGCAGAGCAAATTGAAGGTGACTGACAGAGAGCCTGTTCCTACCCACCCCAAAACCTTGAATCCTCCCACCCAAAACCTTGAATCCTCCCATCCAATTCCGCTTGAGACAACATCCTACCTTTTTTTTTTTTTTGAAGAGGAAATAGATCGCTTTATTAATATTAATAGAAATAATAAAGAGACAAAGCTCTAAGTACATGAGGAATACACAAAGAGCATAAGCTATGGATCAGTAGGCGCACCAGAACATCTCAACTAGGTTAACACCCCCCTAGCGCCCTCATCATGTCTAGAAAAACCAAATTACAAGATGGGGCTGATTACATCAACACAACTTTAAGCTTCAAACAAAAGTGCCCCAAATACAAAAGATACATGAAAATACGATTTCAGCTTACAAATAAAGGAGAAAGATAAGAAAAACAAAAGACCAGAAGCTTTAATTGATAAAGGCCTGCCATTTCAATAGAATCTCTTGAACGGAGTAATCTTGGAAGTCTTTGGCCAAAGAACACCAAGAAGAGGTATTTAAACGAGCAAAATCCAGACGATCATTCCAAGTTAAGATCTTGTCGTGAAAAACCCGTTGATTTCTTTCAAACCATAGCTCTACTACTAAGGCTTTGACCGCATTGCACCATAAAATAAAAGCGGTTTTCTTCATGACAGGACCCGACAGCATTTGCAACACGTTGCTCTTAAAGTTACCAAGACAACATCCAACTAAAATGTTGGAAGAAGAGGGTTTAATTGGAATCATTTTATTCAATATTGAGCAGCTTTCTGATTTTGTTGCTTCATGATAGGGTTCTTAGATTTTTTGATTCCTTGATGGTCGTTTTATGGTTCTCCTTGGCAATTTTGAAGCAGAAAAGGCCTCATGCATAGTCACATTGTACTTTTGCAAGTTTTCTAGGTCTCTAAGTCGAAGATTTAAAAATTCTTATTCGCTTTTTAATTGTTTATTTATTTCCTGAGATATTGTGCTTATGGTTGTAGTTGTTTTTCCCTTTTTTCCCCTTTCAGAGTTCATATCCTTTGAATATTTGTTTATGTAAACGCTAAGGTTGGAGAGAATTAGAATAATCTATTTCATTCACTGAAGAGATATACAAGTGTACAAGAGTCAACGTAAGGGGGAGAAGGTACAAATACACAAAAAAAAGTTCAACGTGATAAAGATATTTACAGAATTTGTTTCATTATCTTCAGGCTGGAAAACTTCAAACCAAGCTTTATATGTCCCTGCAGCGCTCACATAGGAAAAGAAATACAATAACATCATCAGTCACTGGAGTATAAGCAACTAAGAAGAAATCTAAGATGCACCACAATAAGATCATCTATTTCTTTTTAACCCTTAAGAGATAAATTCCATAACAGTAATAAATTAGAAAAGTATCTATCTCATCAAATCAAAATTATCAAACATTATTTTTTGAAAAATAATGTCGTACCAGTTATGAGAGGAAAAGATGTGAAAATGCTTTACAAGCGGAAAAATCAGCAGTATTAGAAGTGCAAAATTGTCCTTCAACATTCACATCCTCATATCAGTGTTTTGAATATTGGATGACATGTAGCTACGGAACGACGACTAGCTAGCCCAATTTCATATTTTGAAAATATCTTATTTCTGGAGAAAGTAATGAAACAAAAGAAGTTTGATAAGAGATGGATTGACTGGATTATGGGCTGTATTTCGAATCCTAAGTACTTCGTGTTCATCAATGGAAGACCGAGAGGAAGAATCACTACTACTAAAGGCCTAAGACACGGGATCCTCTTTCCCCTTTTCTTTTCCTTCTAGTAAGTGAAGTTTTAAGCAATTTGATTACTAATATGTACACGAAAGGCTTGTATGAAGGTTTCAAAGTTGGAAAGGAAAAGGTGCATGTTCCCATATTACAATTTGTAGATGACACGTTAATATTTTGTAAGTTTGAGGAAGCCATGCTTGAGAACCTAAATACACTCGACATTTACAGATGGTGTTCTAGTCAAAAGACTAATTGGGAGAAATCTTCAAATTATGGCTTCAATATAGAAGAAAGAAAGATTATTTCTGCAGCTTCCATGCTCAAATGCAAAGTCGAGGTACTCCCAATTGTGTACTTGGGCCTTCCTTTGGGTGGTTACCCTAAATCATCTCAATTTTGGCAGCCTGTCATAGACAAAATTCATAAGAAGCTTGACAAATGGAAGCGTTTCAATTTATCAAGAGCGGGAAGATTAACCCTGTGTTCTTCAGTCAATTACCAAATTATTCATCTTCGATGAATGGAAAAACATCTCCCATTTCTTGGAAGACTTATTTCAAGTGAAAATTACTATTAACCCATTATTTGCTGATAAAGCCATTGTCAAATTTCAGAACGTGAACAATGTTGACTATATTCCAACGCTGGGGAAATGGTTTGACTTCAGGAAGTACCATCTTCTTTTCTAAAGATGGGATGTCAACAAGCATAGTCGTCCGACTTGTATCAAAGGTTCCGGGAGATGATTGTCCATAAAAAGTCTCCAGTTAGATCTATGGAGAGGAGACATTTTTGAAGTTATTGGTGACCACTTTTGAGGTTTGGAATGTATTGTTCTGGACACTCTCAACCTCATCAACTGTTTGGCCGCCAGAATTCGAGTCCGTAAAAATCTATGCGGATTCATGCCAGCCACAATAAAATTGAAGAACAGCGATAAGGGAAGTTACTTCCTCAACTCTGGTGACATTGAGATTTTGCAAGACTCCGACATAAGTAGGAAAGATCTTTTTCATCAAGAATTCACAAATCCCACTGATATTTGCAGGCTTCAGTCGGTAGCTCTGGATGAAAACATTAAAATGGAATTCCTTTCATCTTAATGGAATTTTCTTCAGCTCAACAAAACATCCATTTTCAGGAACCCCTGTGAGGCTCTCAACTTTCAGTATTAAGCTTTTGTTTGTTTTTAGCTCTTTGTATAATCCTATTGTACTTAGAGCTTTTGTCTCTTTTCTCTCTATTTATGAATAAAAAAGGCTCGTTTCCTTTTCAAAAAAGAAAAATGGTGAAAAGTCTTTAAAAGACTAAAAGTCCGAAAAGAGTCAATATATCAATTTGGGTTATGTTGTTTGGAAGCTTAAACTGTGCTGCATTCTTACAAAAGAAACTTCCCACTCACTACATTTCTTCTCATGTATGCCCTCTATGCCTACGTCGCCAAGAAGATCTTCAGCATCTGTTTTTCAACTGTACATTCGCAGCCAAATACTGGAACAAGCTTCTTCTGACCTTTAACTTTGGCTGGTCTTTTGATAAAGGTTGCAAGAGTAATGTCTACCTTTACTAACTGGTCCTAAAGAGTAAAGTCGAGACTGATGTTTGAAACTAGGGCCGAGCAGTAACTAAATGACATTGCAACTGCATTCTCTATCACAGGCCCAACTTAGATTGAAGGTACCAAGTAGTTTATACCAACATGCTGCTGCATAATCACACATAAAAAATAGGTGCTGAAGGTCTTCCGAAGCACCAAGGCAAAAATGGCAGATGTGTGGGGATATGGAATGTGAGGGTAACTTTTTCTGTAGAATATCCGCACAGCTTAGTTTCCCTTTTATTAGTATCCAAACTGTGATATTTACCCTTTTTGGACTCTTTGATTTCCATAAGCATTTCACCATATTAGCATTCATAGGAGTAGAGGGTATTAGGTGTTTATAGAGGGAGCTAACCGAGAAGGCACCATTATTTTCCAATGACCAGCACCTTTTGTCAAGTAAATTTGAAGGGGCAAATGTTGCTATAGCACTTGAAGAACTACAGTATAATCCAAGTTTATGGTACTAGGAACCCCCTCTCTTGAGTGCTCACCCAAGCCCTAGATTACTCCACAAGATAATCTCCTCTCAAACACTCATCCTCCTACTATTTATACAATCATCTAGTAACTAACTCTTTCCATCTAATGACCATTCTTCCCCTTAATACTAACATACTAATATTCCTATCAAGGTTCCTACCACTAGCCTTCTTGTTATGGGCACATGCTGTGAAAGCTTTTTTGACAGAATTGTGGTCTGAAAGAAACCAAAGGGCCTTCCATAACAAAGCTTCTTCTTGGATTGACAGATATGAGCTCGCTTGATTGAATGCCTCCTCTTGATGCTCCCTCAACATAAAGTTCAAAGAATTCTCCAAGCTAGACATCACTCTTAATTGGCAGGCCTTCATTCATCCTCCCTAAGGATTCTTCTCGACCTAGGCCTTTGTAGACCATACTGTCTTATATTTTCTCGGCTTGTTTTGTATTAGTGTAGCTTTAGTTTCTTTGCTTTCAGTTACTTATTTTAAATTTTAGGCATGTTTAGATACTGCTTCCTTTTTGTTTAAATTTTAGGCATGTTTACTTATTTTGATTCTAGTTTTCTCTTTAACTCTTAGTATAATCTTTTTGTACTTGAGCTAAATTATTAATAAAATATTCTAGTTTTCGTTTCAAAAAAATATATCTTTCAACTTTCCAATTAGTTTAGAGCATTAGTCTATTTTTATGAATGATTAATTAAAGTTTTTCCACAGGTAAGTTTTCCCTCTCCCTTCTCTCTCTTCTCTCTCCCCTTCTATCAGTACTTCTCTCCTCCAACTCGTCTTCTATAAGGAATTCTCCGACGCTCTCCTATTCTGACTCTTCCCTCCGATACCTTCTTCAGCCCTCTTCCGATAATTCGCTTAGGCGTTTTTTTTCAGCACAACTTAGAACCTCGACAGATAATCGCAATGGAAGTTGTAAGCTACAAGGTTTTCAGAAAACAGGGAGTTAGACCATAGCAGAACGAAACTCTCCAAATTCAGATCCGATAATGGAGGGGTCTCCTTTGCTGCAACTTTTGGCCAGCCTCAGGCAGACGCTCATCCATTTAGGTGTTTTCAGGGGAAAGAGGTGAACATCCTTGCTTCAAATGCTGGAAAGTTACCTATCATTTGCTCCATGTTCTTTAACGTTGTGGTAATCGATTTCAAACGCAATTGGTGTGTCGTTCTTGCTCGAATTTTTGATTTCCGCCTTGAAATTAGCGTTTCAATGTTAGATACATCTATCTTCTTCGTTGGATTTTTTCTTCTTCACTCGAGACTACTTCTGAATCAACATCCTCAAATTCTTCCCTTTCTTCTACTTTATTCATGTGATTTTTGGTCCAATCACTTCCATTAGGTCTCAACAAGATTTTCTCCAATTCTATCTACAAGAGTTTTTCCAATTATCTTCAAGATTTTCTCCAATTATCTTCAAGATTTTCTATTTGACAATTTGACATTCCTTTGTTTTTTCTTCGGTATATTTATTTTAAAGGAAACGAGGCTCTTCAATGAGTTAATAAAATGAGACTATTGTTCAATGTACAAGATAATTATACAAAGAGCAAAAAGACCAAAAGAATCAGGAGGCGCACCCAGGCATCTCAACTAAGTTGACACCCCTTAGCACCCATTGTATCCGTACAAAGTGTGATAATCCAAACAATTGTTGACGGCATGTAATTAACTTACAAACTCTTGCAAATGAATGGATAACTCATCTATTCTTTGAGACATTTTCCCAATGAATATTAGAGTTCTTTTTGCTATATTTTTTTATATCCCCCAATGCTATAGGATCAAAGTCATTTTTTTGGGCTCTTTAAGTATGCTTCAATCTCATATAAGTACATGACTCATTCTTCCATTTTTGTCAATAGAAACCAACTTTTCGTGGTCATGTTCCATAACCAAAAGAGCAATGTCAGAACATTCTTGAATAGTAAAAATCAATTCTTCATGATTATTTAATTTTCTTCCTTCTTGACTTGAATTTTTTTAAGGGTTGCCCCTGAATATATATAGGTTGTTTGGCAAAGAGCACAACATTTAAAGCTCCCTCTTGTTATCACCGTCACCAAAAGTTTCCCAATCTTCCACCAACAGCAATCAACATTGGCCCAGGCGGTTGATTTGATCCCAAATTGATGTAGCCTAAGTAGCATCAAGGAGTAATCCTCCAAGAATCAAAATTGTGGATCGTTTTATAGAGGGCTTTCCTTTCTTGGGCTGGCTTTTTTTTTCTTTTTTTGTCTTTCTTTTATTGTTTTTACTTTTTCTTATTTTTTCCCTTGCGGGTTTGTATAGTCACTTTTCAATGGAAAGTTTTGTTTCTTGTTTTAAACGAAAAATAATAATAATAGCATAACAATTATTGAAAACATACGAGAAGAAAACAACGAAAACAAGTAAAACTTACCAGGTCACCAGTCATATCAAGGAACATGACGTGAAAATTTCTAATTGATATTTGGATGTTGTCAAGAATCTAACAAGAAAGAAAGGGTTCACATTATCATTACTAAAAGCCAAAACATATAAACAACACGAGAACCACATATGACAATAAACAAATATTAAAAGATCTAACAAACCAAAGATCGGCAAATGAAAAAGAATAGTAATAATAAATAAATAAAACAAGATAATACTTATTCTAGAATCAGAAATTTGGTGTTGCAAGTTTCATGCCTGATAATGAAAGCCAGTAATTCAACCCTGGCCTAAGCCAAAGCACCAATCATTGCCTCTGCCTCTTCACTCTCTTCTACTTCCACGCCTTCCTCAACCAATCCCAATATCAGAAACTCCAAAACAAAAAAGAATAAAAAAAAAAAAAAAGGAAAAAAGCCAACAATTCCAGGGGAAAAAATATCCCAATCTTTTCATTACTTTTCCCAAGCACTTTGTCAGAAGAAAAAGAATTAATGATTTCAAAAGGATGAAAGCCTCAAAGGCCAATCCGATTCAAGACCACAATCCAGATTTACTGGAATTCAAGTGTGACCAAGCCCTCTCCTCTTCTTCCTCACCAAGCTTAACCTCTCAGCCTGAATCTCATTCCAAACCACCAGATTTTGCTTGTTCCTTCCCCAATTCCAAGATCAATTTCTTAAGAGGAATACCTAACCGTACGGTACCTCAATCACAGTTGTCTAAATTAGACAAAAATTTTGTATCTCCCTCTAGTGTGAGCAGCGAAGGAGAGTGCTCTAAAATTTGTCCTGATACAGCAATCACAGCTTCCCATGACCCTTTTTTTTTTTTGCAAGGGAAACAGCTTCTTTATTAATAAAAACCAATAAAGAGGCAAAAGCTCTAAGTACATGAGAAATATACAAAGAGCAAGAAAAAATCAAGATGGATCAGTAGGCACACCAAGACATCTCAACTAGGTTGACACCCCCCTAGCGCTCTTATCACTTCCTCTACATACAAACACCGAAGGAAAATATCAAATAATAACAAATATAAAAAATGGGCATACTCCATTTTGATAAAGAAACAAACATAAGATTAAATGCAATGAGGCTTTATAGTATTCCAGCCTTGAGCTTCGACTCTATTATATTCATATTAATAGAGGTTGTTTCCTTTTCAAAAAAAAAAGTATTCTAGCCTTGAAAAAGCACACAAAACTAAACGACGACAAAACAAAAACAAAACAAACATTAATCTTGACTCTAAAATATTGATCATGTTGCAAATCAGCAACCTCTGCTTTGTGATATAAAGGAGTTAAGGATGTGTGTGGAGATGGAATGTGAGGGGACCTTTTTCTGTAGAATATCCGCACAGTTTAGTTTCCCTTTTATTAGTATCCAAACTGTGATATTTACCCTTTTTGGGCTCTTTGATTTCCATAAACATTTCACCATATTAGCATTCATAGGAGCAGATGGTATAAGGTGTTTAGAGAGAGAGCTAACCGAGAAGGCACCAAGGCACCATTAGATTCCAAAGACCAACACCTTTCGTCAGGTAAATTTGAAGGGGCAAGTGGGGCTATAGCACCAAGGAGGTTCTGGAAATCCTCAATTTCAATGTCTTTGAGAGGTTTTTTGAAGGTAATCTCCCATGAGGAGTAGAACAGTCCCACATCTCTACTATTGAAGTGTTTGGGCGAGGGGAAATTCTGAACAATCTTGGGTAGGCTGTCTTCAACTCAATGTTGTCTAGCCATGGGTCTAACCAAAAGTGAATTCTATCTCCTCTGCCAACTTTAAAAACTGACAGAGAATCAATCTTTTTCCATTGCCTAGAGATACTTATCCAAGGACTTCGAAGGCTTAGAGACTCTTTACCACTGGTATGCCATTTGAAAAAGTCACTGCCATGTATACTTTTGAGTACTAAACACCATAGGGAAGAAGGGTTTACCGAATATCTCCACCCCCATTTAGCAAGGAGGGCTAAATTTCTGGTCAGTATTTTGTCCAATCCGAGGCCTCCTTCCTTTAAAGGTTTAGAAACCAAATCCCATTTCACGAAGTGATTTATGTTGCTGCCATTGTTGCCTTCCCAGAAAAAGTTTCTCAAGAATCTTTCAATATCTTTGGCAATCTTGTACAGCATGAGGAAAATTGACATGTAATAGGTTGGAAGGTTAGCTAAAACTGAGGAGCATAGGGTTAATCTTCTGCCCCTTGAAAGGTTGTATCTCTTCCACTTATCTAACTTTCTTTGTATCCTATCTAAAACCAGTTGCCAAAATAGAGTTGATTTAGGGTATCCACCCAAGACCCAAATACAGTATTGGGAGGGGTTCTATTTTGCATCTTAGGAGGGAGGCTGTTGCTTGGATCTTACTCTCCTCAATGTTAATGCCCCAAATAGTTGTTTTATTCCAATTGACTTTTTGTTAGCTGTTAGCAAATTCTTCTAATAGATGTTGTTAGCTTAAAGGTTAACTTTTTGGATGTTTTGTCTTCATTTTCATAGAGGGTAAAGAACTCTAGGCAAAGAATTAGTTGGGTTGAATAGTTTTGAAGCAGCCGATTGCCTCTTCTTGGTGTTCCCCTTCTCCTTTCAAATTGAAGCATGTGGAATACAAAATTCCAGTCTGAGGTGGACGCTTTTCGACGAAGTGTTTAAATTTTCTTTGCATCAAGCTCTTTCCTAATGTTTCAATTCTCTGTTGCTTTGGTTCTTTCGTTGATTCTCCTTTGTGATCGTTTGTACGTCGTTTTATATTTGTATTGCCCCAGTTCATCATTGTTTAATTTGTTTGGTCAATGATATTGTCTTTTTTTATTTTGCTCTTAGTATAATACTCTTGTACTTTTAGCATTAGTCTCTTTTATTATTAATAAAGAGGCTTGTCTCAGTTTCAAATTAGAAACGTGACTTCTCAAATGGTATAAAATTAAATTTAGTCTCCTTTGGCCGGAAAACTAAACCTCTCCTGATTGGTGGTTCTGATTTTGAATTTTTTTTTAAAAGAAAACGAGTCTCTTTATTCATATAAGGTATATAAAAAAGAGACTAATGCTCTTGGTACAATATAAAGATAAATCAGAAAAAACAACTAAAACTTGTACCAAATCGAGAACAAAAATACGGTGACAAAAGCAAAAGAAGGATCAGTAGGCGCACCCAGATATCTCAACTAGGTTGACACCCCTTTAGCGCCATCATCATGTCCACAAAATCTAAGAAAGGCAGGAGCAAGGCTTCATAATTTCAACCAATTGAGTAAAGAATAAAAGAGATACAAAGGTGAGGAGTCTATCGCTGGAAAGCCAACTTTTGTGCCTATAACTACCACACTAAATTAAGACAAACTTAACATAACATAACATAAGTGATGAAATAAAAATTACAAAGGGGAACAATGGATATTAGGGCCGAGAGAAGAAGGCAGCCCAATTCAAATTGATTTCCAGGATCTTGTAGTTGGAGAAGGTTGGTAGGAGGGAACACCAAGAGGAGGCGTTTCTAAGTGCCATTTCAAATCTTTCTGGGGCACTCAGACTTTTTTCGTGAAAAATGCTTTGATTTCTTTCAAACCATAAATCTGAAATGATAGCTTTTATTGCATTTTTCCATAAAAAAGCGGCTGTTTTGGTTGAAAGGAGGGGACCGATAAGTAGGGATTGCACACAACTTTTCAAATCATCTTCAAAAACCCATAAGAGGTTAAATTCTTCAAAGAGAAAGCCCCAAACTGCTGCTGAATACTGACAGAAAATGAATAAATGTAGAGGATCTTCTTGGATGCTTAAACAAAAAGGGCATATAGAAGGGGAAAGGGATTTTTGAGGCAACTTATGTTGTAGGACAGAAGAAACATTTAAGTTTCCAATCAGTAGTATCCATGTGAGAATGCTCACTCTTTTAGGGCTTTTCATTTTCCAAATGCTCTTAAAAATGTTGTTGTCTATTGGGGAAGAGGGGAAGAGGTGGTGAGTGAGAGATTTAACAGTGAAAATGCCGCTGCCATTTAAAGACCATTGTCTGCTATCCTGTTCTTCTGAACGAGTAAAAATTGTTGAGTAGACTTAGCAATGATTGTAAGTCTACAATTTCCTCTTCCTTTAAGAATCTTCGAAATAGAATGGACCATGAATGGTGGATGGCATCCCAATATTCTACAACTGATCTGTTTGGTAAAAGGGATATCTTGAAGAATCTTGGAAAAACTACATTCAAAGGAGTGTCATTCACCCAAGGATCAAGCCAAAATTGCTGCCGACAACCGTCCCCAAGTTGAAGGTTGCTAAGATATCGACCTTTAGCCAATTTCTGGAAATACACACCCATGGACTTCTCAAACTTTTACCACCCTTTCCTGTTGTGTGCCAATTGTGTTTGCTTTTCCCATGGATGCAACCAATTACTTTTTCCCAAAGGGTATCGCTTTCTTCTATATACCTCCAGCCCCATTTAGCTAGAAGCGCCATATTTTTCCTCTTGAAACCTCCCAGCCCGAGGCCCCCATCCATTAGTGAAAGTTTGACTGTATTCCATTGAACAAGGTGGTTCAGCTTGCTCGCTTTTGATCCTTCCCAGAAAAATCTGCACAATAATCTTTCAAGCTTTGTAGCTACTCCTTCAGGCAAAAGAAAGATGGACAAATAATATATTGGGAGATTTGATTAAACAGAGTTACAAAGAGTAGCTCTTCCTCCTCTAGAAAGATTAAATCTTTTCCATTTGTCCAATTTGATCAGAATTTTGCTATCACCGGTTGCCAAAAGGATAGTTGTTTTGGATAACCACCTAAGGGGAGGCCGAGATAAACAATAGGGAGATGTTCAACCTTGCAATTGAGTTTCAAAGCCACTGACCTTTGCTCGTTATCATCAATATTAATGCCACAAAGTGCTGATTTGTCCCAGTTGACCTTCTGACCAGTGCACCATTCAAAAAGCTCTATCAACTGCTTTAAGTTGTCTAAAAACATGCTGTCATATTTATAGAAGTTTTTGAATGGCCTTTAGATTTCTCTAACTTCCATTTGTCTTCTGTCATTCGTTTTCTAACAGAACTTCCATTTGCCGGAGGTTGAAGAAAAGATTCCCTTGAATCCGATGCTGCTTTGCAATTCAGATGAGTTGTTGATGGACTCTGATGATGATGCTTGAACAATCGTGCAATCATCTTAAAAGGATTCCTTTGTGTGCTTGAAATGGAATTCGAAGGGAGGAAAAAATCAAAATTGGAGTTGTATGAATCTCCCTCGATACCTTCGTTCTTCATAACTTGGTTTAATCCGACAATATCTAAAGGATAGAGAAATCGTAAGTAAAAAAATCACCTTTTGCTTTGTTGTGTAGATTAGATACAAATATATCCCCAAAATTCAAAAAAAATATCTTTCCTCTTCTTTCGACAGATATCTCAATGGTTGTCGTAATGAAATCACACAAATTCTCCTTCACTTGAATTTTGGCCTCTGAGACATTAATGAAGTTAATAGTTTCAGTCGCAATACTTTTTGCCTCGGCTCTCAATGATGAGGATGCTAAAGGGGTGTCAACCTAGTTGAGATGTCCGGGTGCGTCTCCTGATCCTTAGGTCTCTTTATTTTTACTCTTAGTATATATCTCTTGTACTTTGATTCCTCTCAAACCGTAATTCTGCCAAAAGCGACTTTACCACATGAGATTCTGTATAGTCTTAAGAACAAAATGTTGAAATGGTTAGGACCTTCGAATATTGTAGCTCTCATTGGAGAGCACACTACAACTTGAGATTCTGCTCTGACATTTTTTTAAAAGGAAACATAACTTTTCATTGCTGAGTTTGTTTTGGTTATAGTTTGTATCTGTTTTAGCCCTTTTGCTCTCTGTATAATTCTCTTGTACTTTGAGCGTCAGTCTCTTATTACTATTAATAAAAAGGCTTGTCTCTGTTTCAAAAAAAAATGAAAATGAAAAAGGAACGATTACAAAAAAACGAGACAACTAGAAACCACAATAATCACTCCAAAATCTGCTACAAAAGTACTACCCCAAAACTAAACAAACTAATGTAGACATCCGAAATAAACAAGCGGACCACAACCAACATTTTCAACAACAGGATAATATCAACCCATATTCAAAACAAAAATCAGACTATCAACTTCAAAAGCTGCAGAACTATAAATAGTCTGGCTATCAAAAGGAACAGATCAAGGCCTAAGAGGACTCGTGGGCTAATCTTCAAGGGAACAATTGTCTTGAGAAATCTTTTACAGCTTCAAACCAAAATTAAATCACAATCTTTAACAATGGACCTTATATGAGCTGGAATTTCGGAATGGGGCAAAGGGGTTCCATTGGAAAGCTCCTCCAACTTTGAAGACAAGATCTCTTCCTCAAGAAACAGAGCATTCAAATCTCCTCCCAAATTGTCTAAAGGGTCCAGTGAACCTTGAGCTAAACCTTCCTACGCACCACATGAATCTTCGCTGCTCACACTAAAAGGTGAACCAACATCCGAATCCAACCTCTTTGTCTGGAATGAAGTTGGAGGAGAGATTAGAAAACCTCTTAACATAGGAACATTTTTTTAAAGGGAAACAAGTCTCTTTTAGTAATTATAAATGAGACAAAAGCTCATAGTACAAGAGGTTTATACAATGAGCAAAAGAAATTTTAGGATCAACTAACGCACCCAAACATCTCAACTAGGTTGACACCCTCTTAGTGTCCCATCATACGAACATTCGAACTAGGATTAAAAACTAAATAAGTAAAATTCCGTAAAGGAGGCAAGGTAGTGCCTGGCTTCTTGGAGGAAGGTGGTAGAATAGCACACGCACAACAAACTTCTAGCAAATATGGGTTAGACTCTGAGAAAATTGTTTTAAGGATGAGATTTTGCTCTAACATTGGAACAAAAGAGGAAAAAAAAACTCTCTATTAGTCCATAAATGGGGCGGCAATGTCGGACCTTTAATGCGGTAGCAGTTGTGTTCGGAGATTATTGTGGTAGAGGCAATTGTCCTCGACGAACAAAACCCAGAGGGGAAAAAAAGATAAAAAGAAAGAAAAATCGCGTGAAGGTTGCAGCAATGAAGGACAACTTGCAGAGATGGCGACTTCGAGAGAGGCAGCAACAGTGATGCAAACGCCTGAGCTCGAGATTTAGAGGCCAAAGTTGTTGTGGTCGAAGTTGAGTTCTGCGATTTTTGAATGAGATAGGGTCTTCAATGATGCTCGATTTAGTCTAGGGAAGAAAGCTAGTTCAAGCTCGGTAAGACTTTCGGTGAGAAACTCGGGTTCTAGCAAGTAGCAACAGCAGCCAAGGTTCCAGCAAGATTAAGGCTTTTCAAGGGAATAAATAAAAAATAATAGTTCAGATCTCTAATACCATAAAGCTAAGTAGTGGAAAATATTTTTTCTTATCCATTGAGTGATGAAAAAAAATTTAATATATACAGGAGGATTATCAATCAATGCGTTGGAATTAAGCTATCAATCTGGATCTATAAGGAAATGGTACATTACAATATACAAGGAAAGAATCTGAATTAATTCTCAATTCACAACGGCATAATTTAGCTTATTTCCTACATCATATATCATATAAACATTAAAAAAAACAATGCATATAAAATGACAATCAGACCTGCCACAATGCAAGAAATTAGTATTACCTTTGCTGTGATGTAAGAGATAAATGATTGGCCAGCATGATTATCTGCAGAAAAGAAGCATGAAAGAAGTTATTTTTTATGAGTAACAGGAGAACTTCCCAACAAACATCAAAATTGTTATGGTCAAATGTTATTAAGACCCTTCGTTCAGAAATTTGGTATGAGTGAAATCAAAGAATTTTCCAAAACATGGCCTCAAATTGGATGAATAGATTGGAATGTGCTAAAATCAACACATCCTCTTGGTGCTCCTTACCTAAAGTTTTTGAAGCCTACTACATCCAAGACGTTAACATTAACTGGCAAGTGTTCATCTTTGGTTAGATAATTATGCCTCTCGTAGTCTTGTTTAAAAGTTGTATTTTTTCACTCCTAGTTGTTGTCGTTATTGTGTACTCTGATTTAAGTTCGGAAGTGATGAAAGTGCTATGGGGTGTCAACCTAGTTGAAATATCCGGATGCACTTACTGATCCCTAATGGTTTATATCTTGTATATATACTATTATACTCAACACAATATTGTCTATTCATATTGTTATAATTCTATATTGTGAATATCCTTGTTATATTTTTTCCTTTCTTAATTTTGGTGCACTTTCCTTCTTTGATCACCATTGTATCTTGTATATATAGTTCTAGTGAATACAATAGGGCAAACTGATTTTCTCTCAAACCTAAGTGTTTTACACATATTATTAACGAAGAGGCTTGTTTCATTTTTCAAAAAAAAAAAAAACAAACATTTTGAACTGCTTTTAACAAGATAGATAATAGTAAAACACAGCAAGGTAAGTTCTCCTCCCTCTCTCCTCTCTCCTCTCTCCTCTCTCCTTCCTCTCCCTCTCCCTCTCCCTTCCTTCTACCCCTTCCGGCCACCTCTCCGACTAAGAATGGAAGTAAAGAGCTGCAACATCGCCGGCGCCTACTATTGTATATGGTTCGAGAAAGGTTTCTTTAATATTGAAGATGTGGATTTCAGGAAAGTCATTCAAGCTTCTAAACCCCAACTGATATGGTTCATTAGCGCCATATCTGATCTTGTTTCGGATGAGGAGTCAGGATATTTCCGAAAAGAAAGGAAAGACAATAGGGGTCTCACAAGAATTTCTAAATTCAGAGCCTCATCTGGTTGGATCCTACGCTGTTTGGTCAGAACGAACATAGGAACACAATCCTTCGTGCATGTATTTTCGGACGTAGCAAAGCAAGGATGGTATTCCTTCCTGAAAATGATGGAGTCATACTTAGAGATCTTTGAATATGAGCAGTGGCATTCATCTCTCTACCCCACGCTCCATGAAACCAGAGATGTTAGTCATCAAGGGAGTCAACCATCAGCTACAGGAATTAGTTATGCAGCAAAACATAGAAACAACAGCTTTTCTTCTTCTTCTAAAAACCAGAACATATCACCCAAAAAACAACTGCCCAAACACAAGCCATTCACTTCAAAAACTTTACCAGCCAATAACTTCTGGGTCCAAAAGCCATCTGATGTCATTGAGGAGGATTTCAGCAACCTTTGGGTGATTACTAGATTATTCATTTTTGATGAATGGAAAGAAATTTGCCTATTTCTAGAGGACTTGTTTCAAATGAAAATATCCATCAACCCTTTTTTTTTAAGAGGAAACGATTCTCTATTATTCTAAGTACAAGAGGTTTATACAAAAAGCAAAATAAAACTAAAAGCATAAAAAACAGAGAGAAACTAGGATCAGCGGACACACCCGGACATCTCAACTAGGTTGACACCCCCTTAGCACCCTCATCATCTCCATTAATACTACTAACTGAATAATTTGGGGAAACCGGTATGAGGCTTTATAGAAATAGCCAATTCAAAACAAAACAACACCAAGATCAAATCATTTAAAGGAAACTTCTAACCAAAACAAAATGAGATGAAAAGAAAGGAAAGTGGACTGTCATATAGCAAAAACGAAATAAAATAGCAATTCTCCAAGAAAACCAAAGGTTAGAAGAAGGGAGGTGGATTGAGGCCTGGGCTTAGCGAACCAAAAATGATTTCAGGGGGTGGATGAAAGCATTCCAATTTAGAATAATATCCTGCAGAGAAAGATCTTTAAATTTGTTGCTGAGGGCACACCATGAGGAAGCGTTCAATCTTCGGCGGCCGACAACAGTCCATCAACCCTTTATTTGCAGATAAGGCTATTGTTAAGTTTAGAAAAGCTATCAGTGATGACTCAATACCATCACCAGGGAAATGGGTTGATTATGGAACCTACCACCTGTTATTTGAAAAATGGGATGTTCATAAAGATCAAGATCAAGTTTCGTTGCTTGTTTTCAATCCCCACACAAGTGGTAGATGAAAACAATAGCCTCCCATATTCAGAAGCCCCCATGGGGAAACCAGAACAAAGTCACCGAACCCTTACCTCCGGCGGCCGGAAATTCCAGCTGGCACAGGAACTCAAGCAGACAAGGAGAAGAAAATGAAGAGTCACTCGGGTGAAAATGTGGGCTCCATTAATTATCAGCATGCTCAGACGCCCTCACTAATTAATAATCTAAAGAAGAGAGAGGAAAACGGCGGCTACAGTATTGATTACACAGTACCCAGGGTTAGTACAGCCCAGACTTCCTCTGCATGGACAAACAACCTCCTACCATCTGACACTTGTCCATCCCCACGCACCTTTTCTTTAATGAAAAAACTAACTGGCTTTTGATATGATGGGGACTTGGAAGACCAAGAGACTACCCAGACACAAAATACACGAAGTTTGAGAAACAAGCCACTGCCACTGTCATTAAGAAAAACATACAGAAATTTTAAATTTTGTGCCAAAGTCTTCAAAAGAGGTGCTACTTCATTCCGAAATTTGTGGACAGCTATAACCAATCTAGATGTATTAGAAGTGTGCAGTGTGAACATCCAATGCCCCGGTTTAAAAGGTAACAGGTCAGAAACCTCTCCCCCTCCTTTATCTAATGATAAATACATTTTATCTTCCATCAAGCTACCAGGGTCTTCTTGTGAATTTGTGCGTGGAATCCCCAGTTCTTCCATTAATTCTACACGGCCCCGAGTTGACGATTTTGATGATGAGTCCTCTTTAATCAGTATCAGTAGTGAGGAACCTACCCCTGAATCCATATCATTAGAAGACGATGAATGTTCAAGTGAGACTCAAGGCGACATTGATCTTGTGGGTAATGAACTAGCCAATCTTTTTCTATCCCCAGAAAAGAATTCAGCCAGCAGAGATCCTTTGTTAGAAGTACCTCAACATTTACGAGCTTTCATCAACACTTGTGATATAAGGCTAATCTGATAATCAGCATAACACTATTCAACCATGAAAATTATTTCGTGGAACACAAGAGGGATCCTAGATAAATCCAAGCAGTTAGCAATAAAAAAGTTGATCAGAAAATGTGCCCCAGACCTTGTGTTAATTCAGGAAACCAAACACGACGACATTGATTCGTCAATCATAAAAGCCATTTGGAGTTCGAAAGATGTAGGGTGGCATTCACTTGATTCAGTTGGAAAATCAGGGGGCATTTTGACTCTATGGGATGAAAGCAAAGTTACAATCGTGGAAGTTATGAAAGGGGACTACTCTATCTCAGTACAGTGCAGAACTTTATGTCACAAATTATGTTGGGTTACTAATGTCTATGGGCCCACTAATTACAGAGAAAGAAATGTAATTTGGGAGGAACTAACTTCTCTTATAGGCTACTGTTCGGGAGCTTGGTGCATCGGTGGAGACTTTAATATGACTAGATCAGGGGAGGAGCGCTTTCCAGTTGGTAGAATGACTAGAGGGATGAAAACATTCAATCAGTTTATAGAAGACTCTAATTTAATTGAAATCCCTTTGCTGAATGGAAAATATACATGGTCACGAGAAGGTGATTCTGCTTCTAGATCGTTGCTGGATAGATTTCTCATCTCTTTTGAATCGGATGAGGCTTTTGTCAACTCAAGAGTTAATAGACAAGTTAGCCTTCACTCGGACCACTTCCCAATATTGCTAGAAGCAGGAGCATTTGAATGGGGTCCCTCTCCATTTCGTTTCTGTAATAGTTGGCTCCATAATAAAAGGTGTTGTCTTCTAATTGAAAATTCTCTAACAATGCCATTCTCTTGGAGGATGGACAGGATTTGTTTTATCAAATAAATTCAAAGGGCTGAAAGCAATAATTAAGGAATGGCACTCAGATTTCACCACATCCCAAAAAAGACAGTAAGAGGTCCTTGTTGCAGAAATACTAGCGGAGGAAGGGCATTGGGAAATCACAGAGGAACCATCCTTTGACCACACCATTTTGCTCTCTAAAAAGGCAGATTTGATAGATCTTTATAGAAAGCAAGAAAGGGATCTTTTACAAAAAAGCAAGTTGAATTGGTTAGAATTGAGAGATGAGAACACAAGTTTTTTTTCATAAATTCCTTGCAGCTAAGAAAAGAAGGAATTTGATCCCTGAACTCGTCAATGACCAAGGCATTCCTACATCCTCCTTTGAAGACATTGAACTCATCATTCTTGAGTACTACAACACACTGTACACAAAGGAGGAATCAGCTGGAGCTTTCCCTTCCACAATACAATGGGAGGTAGTGTCCGAATCTCAGAACAGCAGACTGACCTCAAAGTTTACCCTCCCAGAAATCAAATCAGCCCTCAAATCACTTGGGAAAAACAAAGCTCCAGGCCTGGACGGATTCACTGCCAATTCCTTTTATATTTTTGGGAAAAGGTGAAACTAGACATTCTCAAGCTATTTAATGAATTTTACTTGAATGGGAAACTAAATGCCTGTGTCAGAGAGAATTTTATTTGCCTAATCAAGAAAAAAAGAAGATGCCATTAAGGTCAGTGATTTCCGCCCTATTACTCTCACCACTTTATTGTACAAATTGATTGCGAAGGTTCTATCCGAGAGATTAAAAAATGTCATGCCCAACATCATTGCTCCAACCCAAAGTGCTTTCATTGAACGGCGTCAAATTTTGGATCCAGTGTTAATTGCAAATGAAGTGGTAGAATACTATAGATACAACAAAAAGCAAGGATGGATATATTAAAACTCGACATGGAGAAAGCCTTTGATAGAGTGGATTGGGATTTCCTTGAAAAGGTGTTAAAAGAAAAGAAGTTTGATCAAAAATGGATTTCATGGATTATGGGCTGTGTGAAGAATCCAAAGTTCTCAATCTTCATCAATGGAAGACCTAGAGGCAGAATTTTAGCAACCCGAGGGATAAGACAGGGAGACCCTTTATCTCCCTTCCTATTCCTCTTGGTTAATGAAGTACTCAGTAGTTTAATTTTAAATCTCCACAAGAAAGGTCTGTTGGAAGGCTTTCGGGTGGGAAAGGAGAATACACATGTTACTCTACTACAATTTGCAGACGATACCATATTATTTTGTACGTATGATGATGCCATGATTGGGAATCTTAAAGCAACAATAGAGATTTTTGAATGGTGTTCAGGGCAGAAAGTGAATTGGAGCAAATCAACACTGTGGGGAATTAACTTAGATGACAGTGAAATACAGTCTACAGCCTCATATCTCAACTGCATAATAGAGCCCCTCCCAATCATGTATTTGGGCCTACCATTGGGTGGATATCCCAAATCTTCTAAATTTTGGCAGCCGGTGCTTGATAAGATCCAAAGAAAACTTGACAAATGGAAGCGGTACAACCTCTCAAGAGGAGGAAGACTAACTTTATGTTCGGCGGTCCTAGCTAATCTTCCTACCTATTACATGTCAGTTTTCCTCATGCCAATCAAAACAGCCAAAGCAATTGAAAGGTCTTTGAGAAACTTTTTCTAGGAGGGCAATAATGGTAGCAATATTAACCATTTGGTAAAATGGGAAACTGTTGCTAAACCTCTTAAGGATGGAGGCCTCGGATTAGATAAAATCTTAATTAGAAACCTTGCATTGCTGGCCAAATGGGGTTGGAGATTCGCAGTAGATCAGTCCTCTCTCTGGTGCACAGTTATTAAAAGCATTCATGGCAGTGACACCTTTTCTTGGCATACCAGTGGCAAAGAAACTCTAAGCCTTCGAAGCCTTTGGACAAGCATTTCAAGGTCGTGGAAAAAGATTGATTCTTTGTTAACTTTCAAAGTGGGAAAAGGGGATAGAATTCAGTTTTGGCTAGACCTGTGGTTGGACACAATTGAATTAAAAACAGTCTACCCTAGACTGTTCAGAATTTCAATCTTTCCAAAAGCTTCCTTAGCTGAAATGTGGGATCAATCCACAGCCTCCTAGTCAATCATTTTTAGAAGACCCCTCAAAGAAATGGAAATTGATGATTTTCAGAACCTCCTCGGATCAATCGCCTCGTGTATTCCTTTGAACAAGCCAGACGAGAGGTGCTGGTCTCTAGATTCAAATGGTAAATTTTCAGTAAGTTCTTTATCTAAATACCTAGTGTCATCCTCTCCCATGAACGTTAACTTATTCAAGAGCTTATGGTAGTCAAAAAGCCCGAGGAGAGTTAACATATTGGTTTGGATTCTTATAAAAGGAAAGGTAAACTGCGCAGAAGTTCTGCAGAACAAACTCCCCTCACACTATATCTCCCCCCATGTGTGTCATTTGTGCCTTAGAGACCATGAGGGTTTGCAACACCTTTTCTTTACATGTGACTATGAGGCTAAATGTTGGGCTAAGCTTCTTGATACCTTTAACTTAAACTGGTCCTTTGACATAGATTGCAGTAACAACATCATTCAGCTGCTGACTGGCCCCACTTCAAGAATCAAGCTCATCTTTTGTGGATTAATGCGATCAAAGCAATATTGAATGAACTGTGGTTTGAAAGAAATGAAAGGGTCTTCCATAATAAGTACTCTCATTGGTTAGATAGATATGAACTTGCAAGTCTCAATGCCTCCTCATGGTGCTCTCTTAGTAAAAAGTTCAAAGATTTCTCCCTACAAGACATTGCTATAAATTGGCAAGCATTTATACTGCCTTCTTGAAGATCGTAGTCAGTTCGGGTGTTTGTTCTCCAGCCTACTGATCCCCCATTACTGTTTTATTATTTGCTCTTTGTATAATCCTCTTGTACTTAGAGCTTTGTCTCTATTTTCATTATTAATGAATAATAGAGTTTGTTTCTTGGTTCAGAAAAAAAAACAAGATAGATTGGGGGCACTTAATTGCATAGAAACTCTTCAAAGAAAGCTGCCAAGTCATTCACTTTTGCCCTCAATTTACCATCTTCCTATAGTGGATAATGAAGATTGTCAATAACACTCCTTCAAGCATTAGAAAGGTTGACATGTAATAAGTGGGGAGATTGGACAAAACTGATTTACATAATGTGGCTCTTCCCTCCCCTCGATAAACTAAACCATTTCTACTTACCTAATTTAGCATGTATTTTTTCGATCACCGGTTGCCGAGAGGAGACTTGCTTTGGGTATCCCCCAAAGGTAAGGCAAGATAGAAAAAGGGAAGATGCTCAATCTTACAAGCCATACTAAAAGCAGTAGATCTCACCTCTGAATCGTCAATATTAACACCACACAAGGCTGATTTTTCCCAGTTAACCTTCAGTCCTGTGCACCATTCAAATAGCTCAATGGTTTGTTTAGTGTTTAGGGTTTAGAGCTCGGTGGTTAGAAGTATTCAAGCTTATTCAAGGAATTCGCTCGATCTAATAAAACTTGCCAGGTAAAGAACTTGATTTTAAGTATAATTATCCTCCAAACCACATCAAAGACCAACTCACTTCCAGGAGAGGGATGTAAAAGTGGCCTGAAGAAAAAGTTACAAGAGAAACCCTTAGAAGGATTGGACTCCAGACACAACATTCCTCCTCCCCTTCCTAACAATACACTCTTCCAACAAAGAAAGAAGAGAGACAATTCAATTCTTTTTTTGAAGAGAAAACGGGTCTCTTTATTCATATAAGGTATATAAAAAGAGACTAATGCTCTTGGTACAAAAAGAAGATAAGCAAGAATAAAGAAGCTTGTACCAAAGCAAAAACAAAAATACAAATGCAAAGTAGGATCAGTAGGTGCACCCAAACATCTCAACTAGGTTGACACCCCCTCAGCGCCCTCATCATGTCCTTAAATTCTAAGAAAAACGAGAGCAAGGCTTTATAAGTTCAGCCGATAAGGAAAAATAATAGAGGTACAAAAGTGTGGAGTCTACAAATGAAAAACCTACTAAAGTGCCTATAACTACCACACAAATAAAAGAAAAAAACAGAACATAACAGCACGTAAATTATGAAATAAAAAGTGCAAAGGGGAGTAATGGAGATTAAGGCCGAGAGGAGAAGGCAGCCCAATTCAAATTGATTTCCGGGATCTTGTAGTTGGAGAAAGTAGGTAGGAGTGAACACCACGAGGAGTCATTTCTATGTGCAATTTCGAATCTTTCTGAGGCACTCAATCTTTTTTCGTGAAAAATTCTTTGGTTTCTTTCAAACCATAAGTCTGAAAGAATAGCTTTTACAACATTTTTCCAAAAAAAAGAGGCTGTTTTGGTTGAAAGGAGGGGACCTAAAAGTAGGGATTGCACACATTTTTTCAAATCATCTTCAAAGACCAATAAGAGGTTAAATTAGTCAAATAGAAAGCCCCAAACAGCTGCTGAATACTGACAGAAAAAGGGATCTTCCTGGCTGTTTAGACAAAGAGGGCATATTGAGGGGGAAAGGGATTTTTGGGGCATCTTATGTTGTAGGATAGAAGAAACATTTAAGTTTCCAATCAGTAGGATCCATGTGAGGATGCTCACTCTTTTTGGGCTTTTCGTTTTCCAAATGCTCTAAAAGATGTTGCTGTCCATTGGGGAAGAGGGGGAGAGATGATGAGTGAGAGATTTAACAGTGAAAACGCCGCTGCCATTTAGGGACCATTGTCTGCTATCTTGTTCATCAGTAGGTGTATAATTGGTGAGTAGACTTCACAGTTTCCTCTTCCTTTAAAAATCTACGAAATAATATGGACAATGAATGGTGGTTAGCGTCCCAATGTTCTGCAACTGAACCATTTGGGGAAAGGGATATCTTAAAGAGTCTTGGGAAAACTACATTCAAAGGAGTATCATTCGCCCAAGGATCAAGCCAAAATTGAAGCCGAAGACCGTCCCCTAAACTGAAGGTTGCTAAGATATCAACTTTAAGCCAATTTCTGGAAATACTCACCCATGGACTTCTCAAACTTTTACCACCATTTGCTGCTGCGTGCCAGTTGTGTTTGCTTTCCCATGGATGCTACTGATTACTTTTCCCCCAAGGGTATCACTTTCTTCCATGTACCTCCAGCCCCATTTAGCTAGAAGCGCCATGTTTTTCCTCTTAAAACCACCCAGCCCGAGGCCCCCATCCAGCAGTGAAAGTTTGACTGTATCCGATTGAACAAGATGGCTCAGCTTGCTGCCTTTTGAACCTTCTCAGAAAAATCTGCATAAAATTCTTTCCAGCTTTGTAGCCACCCCTTCAGGTAAAAGAAAAATGGACAAATAGTATGTTGGGAGGTTTGATGAAACAAAGTTACAAAGAGTAGCTCGTCCTCCTCTTGAAAGATTAAATCTTTTCCATTTGTCCAATTTGATAAGGATTTTATCTATCACCGGTTGCCAAACGGATAGCTGTTTTGGGTAGCCACCTAAAGGGAGGCCGAGATATATAATAGGGAGATGTTCAACCTTGCAATTTAGTTTCGAAGACACCGACCGCTGCTCGATTTCATCAATATTGATGCCACAAAGAGATGATTTGTCCCGGTTGACCTTCTGCCCAGCGCACCATTCAAAAAGCTCTATTGACTGCTTTAAGATTTGTTCTTCCTTGCAATCCACACCGACCACAAAAAAACAAAAACAAACAAACAAAAACCCACCCTAAGAGATTGGACCCGTAGAACTCTCAATTAGGGCCCAATCAAGGTAACTCCAAACAATAAAATTAAATAGACTTAAATTCATCTTAGCAAAAAGTTTTCAGATTTTTCTATACAGGACATAGTTCTTAATTGGCAAGCTTTTATCATTCCTCTTTGAATTAGCTGGTTCTTGCGAGTTGCCCAGGCCTCTATCTCTTTCTTAACTCTCTTCCACCTGACCTTTGCGAATTTTAGAAGTTTATTCAGTTGGTTGGGCTTTTGTTTTGGTTCACGTGGCTTCACTTCGTGTTGAGTAATTGTTATTTCTCAAGTTTCTAGGATATCTTGTTTCTTGTATTTAGTATGATTAGGCTCATTCTATAAAGCCTCAAGTCCCTCCCCCAGTGTTTTTACGTTTTTTAGCTTCTGTTTATGTTTATGTCTTTGTTTACTTTTATTATGTTATTGCTTTTCGCTCATAGTATATCCCTCTTGTACTTAGAGCTTTGTCTCTATCTTCATTTTTATGAATAATAGAGACTTGTTTCCTTTTCAAAAAAAAAAATTGCACGTAAATGAAAAATGTTTATAAACAAAGATGTTGCCAATGCATCGAATGGACGTCAAGTAGCTCACCACATACACGCCTTGATAGCTTTGCCAGCTCTGCAGCAGCAATTTTGGCCTTCTTCCCAGCAAATTCTCTTTTTTCAACTGCATCTGAGCTCCACTACAACAAAGAAAAAGATATCCAGAAATTTCGCAAGGGGATATTAACTTTAAAATAATCCATTCTCCTTCTTTAAGGCCCCACATTAATTCAATAGTGGATTTATAAGTAAGTATTAAGTACTTGAGCCCTTCAGAAAAGAAACCTCAAAAAGAAAACATTTATGTTATTGAGATATGAAATATCCAAGGAGCAAAATGAATTTTAGAAAGAGTTTCGACTGACCGATAAAGTAAAAAGCTGGAAAAAATTAATTAAGAAAAGTTAGTTTAAGAAAATGTGAAATTGTTTAAAAAAGAAAAAAAGAAAACACAAAATTTAGACTCGACATGAAACAACACGAGCAAAACCCAAAGTTGATTCTTATTGAAATTTCTTTTTTTTTCTGTCAAAATCACCTAAAAAAATACACAACAGCCACTAAAAAACAGTTGTTTTGATAATTCTGCATATATGTGCGAGCAAGAGCCCTAAATAACCATGAAGCCGACACAATATGGCACAAGTTTATTGTTAGTAAACATGGGCCTCGTCCCTTTGGATCAATGGTTGCAACTCTGGTTAATTACCTCCCCATCATCCCGCTGAGATGCAGAAATATATATATCCTCTAAAATAATAATGATTGGATCCCATCCAAGCTTTTTCCATGGAATCTTGATGCTTAACCTCCCTACACGACCTACCAAATTGAAAAAAGAAAATGAAACTTAAGATCATTAATTTAACATTTTAATTAAACAACTATTAATATTAACCCCAAAAAATATCAAGCATGGAATGCCTGAGTTTTGTCTTTGTAAACAAGTTGAAAGATTGTTGTCATTGAACATACAAGAGTGGGGAGGTAACAATTTGAAAGATACTGGTTTTTGTACACTGATTTGACTTCTAGAAAGCAATGGAAGAATTTTCATTGATAGAAATTATGACCAGTTATTGGAAGTTATTGTTTTTTTTTTTAACAAGATCGAAATTTTTCGTTTTAAAAATGAAAAGAGACTAATGATCATGGATATAAGCTGCATATGGGAGAGAAATAAAGAATGCAATATGTAAAAAGTACAAGGGAAGAATACCTTGAAAAAACAAATAATATATAAGAAAATAAAAGAGCAACAAGGACAATGCAAAGAAGCCAAGAAGCCAACAGCAAGAAGGAAATTATAAAGGAAAATATATGAGGCTGTAAGACTGTCTAAGACCCCTAGCTATGGTTATATTAGGATTATTAGTATGTTTATGGGGAAGGGCATCTAAGTAATTAGCTAAAGAGTTTGTTAGGGTTTTTAGTTATAAAAAGAGGAAGTGGTTTGGGAGCAATGGGTGGATCATTTTGGAAGGAATTTCCATTGTGGGAATTAGGGAGACAGATAGCCCTCTCAAAAGGCCATGTTAAGAGAAATGAAAGAATATATACAGGCATAAAAACATCTGCTATCTGCTTAAGTTTTGGTCTTTTTGGTAGTTTTTTCTGTTTGGTAGTTGTTTCTATATATCCTCCCATTGGGATGCTGTTTCCTTGAACTCTATTTTTTCATCAACCAACGAAAAGTTTTTTTTTTCTTTCTTGTTCAAAATGGCTGCCAATGGTTCTATTTACACTTGATATAGCTCCCCAGAGGGCTTTAGATGAACGTTTCCTTTTTTTTTGCAAAAGATACAGCTCTTTATTAAGAATAAATAATAAAGAGACAAAGCTCTAAGTATTATACAAGAGCAAAAATAAGAGAACTAGGATGGATCAGTAGGCGCACCGGAACATCTCAACTAGGTTGACACCTTCCTAGCGCCCCTCATCACGTCCATAAGGTAGAAATGTCCAACTTACATTAGTGAAAAGTAAAAAGCTGAGCAAGATTAAAATTCCCCAAATTTAAGCAAAATAAAACCTAATACAAGCATAAGCCTAAGGAAAACAGTGAACATATAATGAAAAGCAGTAAGCAGACATGTAGGAAGAATTGATCATGAGTCCTGCTTTATGTAATGAAAGCTTGCCAATTTAGTAGAATCTCTTGCAACAAATAGTCTTGGAAAGCTTTGGATAAAGAACACCACAAAGAAGAAGGAGAAATCCAGCTTGGGGGGATTTTGTATATAGTGAGGTGTAATACTCTACAATTATATTTTCTATCTCCACGAAAGATACTGTTGGGATCCCTTGGTCATTTGTCAACTCAGATATCAAGTTTTTCCTCTTTTTAGCTGCAAGAAATCGATGGAAAAAATTAGTGTTCTCATCCCCCAATTTGAGCCAATTGAGTTTACTCTTTTGAAGGAGATCTCTTTCCTGCCTTCTATAGAGTTCAAGGAGGTCAGCTTGAATACTTGCTTCTATAGTGTTCTCATCCCCCAATTTGGCCACCAGAGGAAGGCCATAAATCACAAACTCCTATCCAACCCGAGGCTGTTCAGAATTTGTGTAGCTTCAGCTTACTTCGATTAACAGTCTCAAAATGTTGAAAGAAATTGTTTTCTGAATTGTTTAGTAGATGTGACAATCCCATGTGAAACCATTTGAGCTGTGACTTTGAGGCTTGTAGGGATTTTTTGTTCTCAGCTTCTTCAACAATGAATATGTTTTGATCTAACCACACACAAAAGTGTTTTTGAAAAATTTTACAGCTAAAGATTTCCATGATGATCGTAGGGAAAGACAGGAGTGGCGGGCTGGAAAGGGGGAGTGGAGGTGGAGGAGACTGGGAGGGTGATATGTCAGTTTGGCTTAAAGGTGAGAGGGGAGGGGGGAGGCAGGTCACCGGCGGGATTGAAGGTTAGAGAGGAGGGGGGAGAGGAGAGAGGAGAGAGCATTCTTGCTCACTTCCTATCCCTTTTATTTTTATCGCCCAAAAAATCCTTTGTTGTATGAAGGAATCTCCTCGTCCATTTAGCAAAAAAAATGCACCATTCCCCTAGTTTAGGTTGCCAATCCTAAACTTCCTATGAATATAGGTGGTTTTCTTTCCTACAATTAACATGATGGACTCCACCCTCAAGATTTGGGCCTTCCCATAGGAAGTCTCTTAAAAGATTTTCAAAGATTTGGTGACCTTTGAAGGCATTTTGAAGATAGATAAGTAAGAAATTGGCATAAGGTTTTTTAAAGGAAACAAGACTAAAAACTTGGCATGTTTTTTTTTAAAAACGGAGACAAGCCTCTTTGTTAATAATAATAAGAGAGACTGGCGATCAAAGTACAATAGAATGATACAAAGAGCAAAAGGGCTAAAACAGATACAAACAATAACCAAATCAAACTAAGCAATAACAGCAAGCTAATCAAAATCCTCTAACCCGGAACAACAGATGGAATCTAGAATGTAAACTAGGTACAAAGTAATTAAAACAAATTGTCAAAGGAACCCAAAGTAAGTTGACAACTTGCCCACAATAAGCTTCGAGATGAGTGAAGAAGGAACACCAAGAGAACAACAACCAGCCTTCTAAATGCTAAAAGCCAATAATTGTTCAACAGGTTGGAAACATTTTTTGAGCCCAACTTCTTCTATCTTGGGAGAGTACTAGTTCTGAATTGAGTGTTTCAAGAGACTCGAATCTCAATCTCTTTATCTTCAACCTTCAAACCACACAAGTTTTGCCATAAAAATTCCAATGTAACCGATTATTGAACCAAAAAAGTGACGAAAATCAGATCTCAAACAAAAACTAGTTTGCATTCATCTACTAGTGACTTTAAATGGGCTGAAATTTCGCAATACTAAGACGGAGAGGGGTTTCCAGAGGTCTATTTTCCAACATTCAATACCTATTCTCTTTTTCAGACTGAAGAGGATTTAAATATTGAGAAGCAGGCTGCTTTAACTGCCTCACACGCTCAACATTGCAAAGTACCACATCACTTGAAGTCTATCGTTGAGATCTATGGATTAGTTTTGGGTTGATTCCTGAAAGTAAATTGTTGGTCAACATAAATTATTGGTCAAACTCCAATTTTGTAGTCATGAGTAATCAATAAGATCTTACGACCTAACTTGAACAGGGTCTGTTCTATAGGTTGTACATCTGTGTCCTTGAGTTCTAAAGAGTAAGTAGTAAGATCTTGTGAGGCCCTGAATGTTAAGTTAATTCCCAGCATCTCTTGCAACTCATTCTTAACATAACTTTTTGTTGGGACTCGATGGCAATTCAAAGATATGAATGAGATCCAAAAAAGATCTTAAAGCACTTTAGGACCTATAGACGAAAATAACAAATTGGCATATTTGTAAACCATTAGAGGTTGTCCAATAACCCATATGCAAATTTGTATTATGAATACAAATTTTCAAACCTATTAGAGGTTGTCCTAAAGGTTATGGGGGCAAGTGAAATGGAGTTTATACGTGAAATGGAGTTTATACGTGAAATGGAGTTCCAGAGTCCTTAAGTATACTGACAACCAAATGTTGATCAAGCAAAAGTAATTGCACCAAAAAAAAGGAACGAAAAGTTGCAATATCTCAATGTTAAGTTGAGCCAATTAATTGGAAGATGAATTAAAAAAGCTAACAACAAAATGTAGAACACAATCCATTAGGCAAAGCTTGTACATTCCTAACATCTGAATGGAAAAAGCAAAACATGTTCATATCAATACCAAACAAGTTCTGCTTTTCTATTTTGCCGGTGAATTTAAAAATACCTTGCTTTAGGGCAAATGGCAATTGAAGATAATCAAAGGCCTCTAGGATGAGCTCAACATTCTCCAATAATATTTCCTCTGCATAAGTAGTAAGTGTGCCTCTTAGGACTGATTGATATAGAAAATTCAAAATAATAGCAATAACATAGAATGTGCAACCAATTTGAGCAATTTTTCATATCAAGGAAATTTCATTTATAAGAAGAAAAGTTGCAAATGTTTGTAGAAGTCCAACTGCAAAAAAAAAAAGGAAAAAAAATCTCAAAACAAACAAACATTCCTCTCTTCTTTTCTTTATGAAACGAAAAGATAACTTTTCATTAAAATTAAAATAGTGAAATGAGACTAATGCTCAAGATGATACAAAACATAAAGCTATCTAAAGCTTGCCGGTACAAGAAGACAAAAACAAAACTAGACCAAGTTTTCAAATAATAGAAGAGAAGATAAAACATTTGAAATTAAACAAATGTCTTGAAACAAGTAATCTGCAATAAAATTTGGAAAGAGAACACAAGAAGACTCTCAAATCATAACCCAAATGAAGAATTTGACTTCTACTAGGACAGCTTGAATTCTGAAGAATCCAACCAGCTTCTTGAGACTTAGCTGTCAACCATCCTTTGAGCCTCTTTCTAACAACAAGATCAAAATCTTCATGCTATTTTGTGGCGTATTTGTCTGGAGTGAAATAGTAGAATTCTTAGAAATGTGGAGAAATATAAAGGAGTTAGTGAGGTTTAAAGCTTCTGTTTGAGCACCGTCGATCTTGTTCTTTTGGATCGGAGCAATTTATGTAGTTATCGTTGGCCTCCAGTTCTTTTGGGGCTTGCTTTTTTGTACACTCTTGTATTATTTCATTTTTCTACGAAATGTCAACTTCTTACCAGAAAAAAAATGTACGAGTGCAACTTGAAAAGTTCAACTCCAAAGAGAAGCCCATCTATTGGGTAACAGAAACTCTGACTTTCAAGTGAAACAGGAGGGCTCTGCCCAAACCGCGCCGGAGTCGCTTACTAATAAGAAAATGGGAGGAAGCAACCGGGGTATCCTTTAATTACAGAGGTATAGTGATCAAATAAACTAGAAGTGAAGGTCAATTGACGAAGAGGAATTAAGAATTCCCGCTGTTTGATAGGCAGGACCAATCCTAATGAATAAATATTCAGACAGGACTTCATTTTCCAAACATAAGATGAGTGGAGCGGAAATAAGGGAAATAGTAGCTTCGGGCATGGCAGTTTATACTATGGCTTAGTTCGATGTATAGAAAAGCAGCGACACATTTGTTGAGCGTATTCAAGATAGCCATGAACCGCACAGTCCGATTATCATTATATGAGGGCACAATGAAGTATTAGCATCAGTTTGAGACGATGGCAGCTCCACAATCGAAGCTACTTAACTAGTTCAACAAATAAAAAGACAATCCAAACAAAGCTAAAATTGTTCATAGAGTACAATCAGATGAACAAACCGTTCCAAAATGTAATCTTTAGCTTCTCCTTCTGAATATCCTTGACATATCGGCCCAAATAACCCACAAGCAACTGTCCAACGAGTCCTTCAAACATTCTCACACGATATTCTTCCTAAAAACGCTACCAACAACAAGTAAACCCGTCTAAGTTCATCTGATTATTGTTGGATTTTTGAGCAGGTTAGCCTGGGATTATTTGACTGAAGAACAAGAACCGCCTCTATTTCTCTCCCTGAATCACGCCGTCAATCAATCACGCTCTCACCGATTCATTCAATCTCTCTCGAAACTCTGGCTCAATCTCGCCGGCTCCGTCGAAGCATTCTCTCAATCTCTCTCTCTCTCGCCAATTTTGCCGCTATTTTCTTCTGTCCGTCTCTTTGGCTTCTCTAGAGGTTTCAAGCGCAATGACAGAAATTAAGGAAAATTATGAGTTGTTAATACATTGGGTAGGTTAATTGTAGTGATAACATTTTAGCTCGAAATGAAAGTTATCCCAACTTTTAGAATTAATGTTAAATGACATGTCAATAAATTATTATGGTGCCCTTTCTTTTAAACTAAACCCTTTTTTTTCTTTTTAATTGTTAGAAATAGTGGCCTTAATGCTTTTACCCACAAAAACTAGCTCATTTTTTTAAACTTCTTCAAATAGTTTCTCGGGCCATCTGGGACAAAATCGACCATCGAAATTTAGTTAAAAAGTAATACAAAGAGTTTTCCAATTATCAGAACTGACATCTCTTCAAATTTTCTTCAAAATTGGTTATCTTTACTAAATATTATATCAAAATATTGCATACGTTTTCAATTTTTTCGCATAATTTATGTTTTTCATAATTATATGCATTATGAGTTGTTAATATTACACTTACACAACTTGCTCTCTTCAGAAAGACAATGTTCGACCGGTTTGTGGATATAGATGTTATTTTTCATAGTCCACTGGTGCATTACATCTTGTTGCGAGAAGTGAAAGACAACAATCGAAGGGATGGCATGAGCTTTGATTTGAATGGCACCCTTGTTACCTTCACCAAGGAAGATTTCCTACTGGTTACAGGATTGTGGTCGGCCACCAATATAGGAATTGCTGAAAGGGCTGAGTGTGATTTGCAAGACACAGTCCTTAGGTACTACAAGAAGCCCATCACCAAGAGTATTCGCTATAATGCCCTTGAAGCTGAGTACAAGACTATCTAGTTCGAAAACGATGTAGACGCTATCAAGATGACATGTGTCTACTATACAGAATTGGCGATGATGGGTAGAGAGAAGACAGGAGCCTACATTGACATGAGGATCTTCATGGATGTGGAGAACATGGACTATTACATGAGTCTAAACTGGGGAAACATTTTATGGGAGAAGATTTTTCTGAGCCTGCAACGAGATTTGGTTGGCAAGACCGATAACTACAAGAAAATGGTGAAGAATAACTTAGATTATATTATTAAATACAATCTACCTGGCTTTCTCTTGTATTCCAGGTAATACAAAAAAATGATCTGCTTTGTGAATTATGTTTCAAGTATTTTGGTTTAGTATGTAATGTGTTTTACGTTAATGCAGTTGTTGGCATACGAGATAATTTCCATCGTTGCTGGAAAGTGTGCGACTCGACTAAACAACCATAGGATTCCTCGTTTCTTGAGGTGGGAATGTACATAATCCCTACCCACCAAGGTCATGCAAAACGACGTTTTTTAGACTGACCAAGTTTGCAATTATTGTATAAGTTGAGTTTAATACTATTGTAATGAAACAATTTTATTAATGGTTTGTTTATTCATGCAGTTGGTGATCACAACCAAACTTGTGATGTCTGAGAAAGAGGAGAAGTATAGAGACACTCCAATCAAAGACAGGGTAGTATACGAGCTTGATGATGATGATATGAGTGAGAGTGAGTCGTTTAGTAAAAAAGATAACCGCACTCCTACTTAGCCTACCGATATCTAGAGGACCTAGATAAGGCCTCTTTGGACCAACACTACCCGCACCACGAGGAGCCTATACATGACTCGATGCCTCCTTTTTCACATGATTAAGATAGACAACAGTCTGCTGGTCGACAATCGGACGATGAGACGGTCCATTTTGGTTCCCACACTTGATCGAAATCAAGAAGAGTCGTTCCTTCCCACAAACTGTTGAATGAAATGGTCGAGCGAGTCACATTAGAAAACATCATAATCGACCTTGCATCAAATCGCCAACTTCATTGCTAACTTTTGTTGGGTACATAATAACTTCCTATTGTGTTATGTGTTTTTTATGTAACTTGACATATTTTTTTCTTCTCTATCAGGACTATAGTGGACCATCACCCAATGACTACCATAACACGTCACCACCGAATCTCCTATATCCCACAAAGCCAACTCCTTTCACACAGTCCAATTAGCCAACTTCTCCCACATAGTCCAACGAACCAATTCCTCTTATCCAGTCCGATACACCACCACCACCTCCACCACCCGCGCTTCCAGCACCACCTCCACCACCACCTCCACCACCTGCGCTTTTACCACCACTCCACCACTAGCGCTTCTACCACCACCTCCACCACCATGCTACCACCACCCCCTCCACCCACGCTACCACTACCACCTTCACCCATGCTACCACTACCACCTCCGCCACCCACTCTACCTTTCCTATCACCTACACCAGTCTCAACCATTCTATTGAATCCTGCACAGCTTCACGATATATAGATCCTCCCCTACCAGTGCCTATGTTTTCACACTCAAACTTAATCCCATTCCCTCATCGATCGAAGTTGGAAATAAAGACGGAGACTAAACAACCGTTCATGGGAGGAAGTAGTGTAAAGACCGAGGTTAACCTTGAGAGCTACCAGCCAAGGCGCACTGGTAGGAAAAGGAAGACACCTCAACCGTACACACCACTGGCCCATGCAAAGAGGTTGAGGGAGAAGTATAACGATCCAGGCATTCCTCCACCCGGGAGAGGCAAGGTGATCCCTTACGATCCAACTTCAACCGTTGATCCACGCGTTATGGAGGATTTTATGATTGGTTGGTTGCTCCGAATATTGGACCCCATAATAAGTCGGGGAGTTGTGCCCTCTTCCGTAGCAACTCTACAGAGAAAACTCTATTCCAGAAGCTGACGATGGATAATGAGTGGATTGAATGCGATGTAAGTATCTTATACGATTTGAATTTAGATGAATTGTTTTACATGTGATAACTTATATGGTTTTACAGGTCATGGATGCATTATTTTTATACATGCGGAGGTTCTTGTACGCACGCCCAGACATTTGTATTCACAAGTGGTCAACACTCCCCTACTGTCTGATGGTATGTGGTTGACGATTTAGCTCATTACTAACTCTGTTCACTTTGTTTCAGCACTAAGTAATTTTTTTTGTGGATTTAAATTCACTTAAACTCCTTCGAAGATTCCACAAAGTTCAGAGACATACACGACAAACACGAGAAGAGACCGTTGTTGTATGACAGTAGGAGCATTATTTTATGGATTTCGTTCTTGGTCTAGAAGAATACCACCAGCCAAGGTGGGCAGATATCGATTATGTTTTCACCTCTATCCATTATCATCAACACTGGATGATGTTGGTGATTGACCTCAACTTAGCCGCATGATCATGTACGACTCCTACCCTACGTGTTTCTCAATGTGGGATTTAACGATGTTTCTAATGCTTGCATGTCACACCATCCCCTACCTCGTGAAAACTTGTGGGGTGCACGAGTCAAAGTCGGACCTTCAACCTGGCAAATAGATGGTGTACCGGAACAATCTAGGAAATCTTCAGAGGACTTTCACATTAGATTGTGGAATTTTTTGTTTAAAGTTTTTTGAATACTTATGTACAGGTCCTTAACATCCCTCGAACAAACTAAAACTCTAGAATATGTTGAGCGGCCAAACGTTGTTGTGAATATGTTTCAGTACGCTGCAAGATTGTGAGCGGCCAAACGTTGTTGTGAATATGTTGAATCTGGATAAAGTTAAATTTTAGTAAATTTGAACTGTTTATAACTTTATAAATTGAATAAAGTTGAATTTTAGTATATTTGAAGTGTTTAATTTCAAATGTTTGAATATAAATTAAAATTGTAGCGAGGATATTTTAGAGGCGCAAACGAGGAAATTTTAGAGTAATGTGTATCGAGTAGCGTGTATAGCTTGTAACGTGTATAACGTATAACGTGTAACGTGTTGCGTGTAACGTGTTTAGCGTGTGTACGAGTAACGTGTATATCGTGTAACGTGTAACATGTATAGCGTGTAACATGTAACTTGTATAACGTGTATCGAGTAATGTGTATAGCGTGTATCGAGTAACTTGTAACGTGTAACGAGGAAAATACAATGAATAAAATTGATTAATTACTGGTTCTACAAAGAATGCATACAACTTGACCAATTAATTACAGATTGATGTTAACAATGAATGTATACAACTTGACCAATTAATTACAGGTTGGACAACGACGTAGCTTGTGACTTCCTTTTGACATTACGAGGCATGACAATGTTCAATAGTTCGTTGCACCCTTTTCTATTGTGACGTGGTTGGCCACAACATCTACATTTTTTTGCATTCGAACGCTCCCCAACTAATAGTATACGATTCACCATTCTCCTACCAACTCGAACAACCCTTTTTGGTGAAAGTATCTTAACCTCTATATAACCATCTGGCTTCTTCCATTCAAAAATATCCAAAAAAATCCCTTTGAAGTTGAGGCTCTGCGGGGACCCACCACGAACGGGGTGGGGATTCCTCGAATCAACGAGGAATGAGGGAGGGAGTGGGGATTTTTTTTCCATTTCCAATTCGGGGTCGAGATAATATATATATATATATATATATATATATACATAAACCAATAAATATATATATTTATAAGTTAAGACTTAAGAATTAAAAACCCTAAACTAAAGCACCTAGCAGGTCGTCTGCCACCCAGTACCCATTACCCACCTGTCTGTTCACTCCTTCAACCACAACGTGTCCCTCTCCCTCTCTTATCTCTCCATTTCATTAAACGAAGATCAACAACCCATTTCTCCCTTTCCTTCCCACCTTCTCTATCTCATCTCCATTTTACATCTCCATTTTTATTTTGTTTCAAGGTATTTTCATGAAATTTAAATTATGTGATTTTTATATGTTTATTTGATTTTTATATGTTTATTATTTGGAACTTAATCTTCGACATGCATGCACTGTGATAATTGTAATGGATCTGGAATGTTTTTTATCTTTTATTTGATTTTTTGGCATGGATCTAGAACTTAATAAATGACATGCATGTTGATCTAGAACTTTATCTTTTATTTGATTTTGAAACTACTATTTTTTCATTTGTTGATTGTTCATAACAAATATTGTTCAATTTTAACTAATTGTAGGTGAAAATGTCTTTATCGAATAATAATGAGTTTGAACAAGGTGGTTTAACTCCAACATCTATGAACATGAGTGAATCAAACCCAATGAATAGTGGTTTAAATGGTCATGATCAATCTACACCTATTACATTAGATAGTGATGGTAATGAGAATTTACTAAAATGTAGTAGGTTGTCATCAGTGGTATAGAATCATTATAAAAGACAAAAAAATAAACAATACTATGAAAGCAATATGCAACTATTGTGAAAAAAAGTTAGGAGGAGAATCTAAAAATGGGACAAAACATTTACATGATCATTGAAAAATTTGTCCATCACGAAAACAAAGAGACATTAGGCAATCATGCTTGAGACCCACTAAAAACAAAAAGACATGGTTGAACACAAAGAATTTAGAAAGTTTTGAGTGGTGTTCAACCAATGTTTGAAATGGTTTCAAGAACAACAATGATGAGAGACATAATAAAAATTTAGGAAGAAGAGAGAATTAGCAATGAACTTTTTGGATAAAATAGAAGTAAGATTGCCCTTACTACGAACATGTGGACTGCGACAAGCCAGAAGAAGGGATACATAAGAATCACTGTACAAAAGTAGACTTTCGAGGTAATTTAATTCTTTATGTTATTATGTATTATTTGTTCAACATTTAGTTTTCATTTTAACATATTATGTCATAATACAAGGTTTATACATGTGCCATACCCACATACTAGACATTTACTTTCTGAAGCATTGATAGAGCGTATATTCGATTGGAACAAAGATTGTAATTATCCATTTTTATAGTAGATAGTTGTTCAACAAATGATGCAATGATTGACATTTTATTAAGGAGTTTAGATTTAAGTACATTGTGGTTGCATGGAAGTTTGTTCCACGTTCGTTGTTCTATAGATATTTTGAATTTGATAGTGAAAGATGGTATGACTGTAATATTAGATGGTATAAAGAAGATTAGAGGTACTGTGCATTTTTGGACTTATTCTCCAAAAAAGAAGGAAAAATTTGAAGAAGAAGTTCGTCAATTAGGAATTCCATGCCATAAAAAATTTGGCCTTGATTGTGTTACAAGATGGAATTCAACTTTTGTGATGCTCAAAACTTCTTTGGAATACAAAAATGTTTTTTCCCGTCTATAACAACGTGAACCACTATACACTTCAGAGACTGATTGGGATTTTGCAAAAGAAATGTGTGATAGATTAGAACTATTTTACTTAATGTTCGAGTTATTGGCTGGGTCAAGTTACCCAACCTCTAATGCCTTTTTTGAATAAGTTTTTGAAATTATGTTGGAACTTCTAAGTGGCTAAATTTTGATGGTTAGGAAATACAAGCAATGACTTCAAGAATGATTGTTATGTTTGAAAAATATTGGAGTGTGATTCATGGTGTATTGACAATAGCTACAATATTAGATCCTAGGTTTAAGATGAGATTGATCTAGTTTTATTTTCTCCAAATTTATGGATCTCATTATACTGTTGAAGTTAAACATGTTAGAGATTTGTGTTGTGATTTTATGAAGTTTTATAGTTCAAACTCAAGTACAGTAGAAGAACCTCTTTAATGCTCTACATCTATAGTTAGTATTTCTTCAACTTCAAAGCGTGGAAGAAGTATTTCAACTTCTATTGTCAATAGAAAAAATCGATATCTCAAGTTTGAAGAGTTTGTTAGTACTTTGGAAAACGATGCTGCCAATGTAAAATTAAAGCTGGATCATTATTTGGATGAGTTAATAGTGTTATTTAATTTATTTAATAAACTGTTATTATTTACAATTTGAGATCTTATTTTTCTTTGTGTCCTTAATAGATAAGCATACTCTCATAGATGCTAAACTGTTAGAAAATGTTCTTGAGGATCGAAATCCATATGACGATGTAAGTTAAAAGTTTGTGTATTATTATTTATATTCATTTATATTAATTTGTTCAATATTTATTTTATTTTATTTTGGGAGTTATCTTTTACAAAGTTTGATGAAGTTCATTAATGGCTGCTTGGCGATGTTGTAACTTTTCATTAAAAACAAATTTTAGATTTGTGTTTCTTTGCGTATTTGAAGACTTTGGATAATTATGGATTTTTGTATTTGATGTATTTGATTATGGATAAAAGTTCCTTTAATGTATTTGATTGATTTGATGATGGGTGTTTGAATTATTTATGCTTAAGTTCAATTTTAATGAGACTTATAGATACTTAAAGAATTATGGATGAAAGTTCTAATAGTTGAATTATAACTTTTATAAATAATGAGAATTTGGCATTTTAATTATATCTATTTCAAATTGTCTATGTATTATTTGTTTTTAAAAGAAAATTTGATATTCTATTGATATGTTCATTATATTGGGGATGTTTCAATTAAAATTACATTGGAAAAACATATTTTGATTAAAATACAAAAACAAAAAATTTGAAATAAATAACGGGGAATTTTTCTCGTGGATAATCACCATGTGGAACAGAGAATGATATAGAGGGTGAGGACGGGGATGGGGATTTACATCCCTAGTCTCGTCTTGTTTCATGGACATCTCTAGTTGTCGAGGGTTTTTGTTGTTTACTAAGTGAGTCTTAGTGTTCTTTTGTAGGTTTAATTGAAGGTATATATAAACTTAACCGAGAAATTTTATATATAAACTTAACCAAGAAGTTTTCAAACAATATATGAGTGAAGGCTCAACGCCTTACCTCGTGTTTGACCCTGAGATTGAACAACCACTTCGATAAAGTAAACGATAGAATCGTGTCCAAAGAGTGAGAAATTTAGTTGAATAGTTTAATCTGATGGAAGATCAACAGAACACCTAGAACTAAGTGCGAGCGAATGACCTTGTGCCAGCACAGTATACCAATAGGAAGGGCAAGGAACCTGAGCATCCAATCCTGATTAAGATATCAACTGACCCATAAGAGATTATGCCTCTCCCAGCTCATACGAATTTGCTTATGGAATTGTAAGACCTACATTTACAGGAGCAGGATTCGAAATGAAACCAGTGATGTTACAAATGATCTAGACAACGGGTCAATTTGAGGGTTTTCCAACAGAGGATCCTCACGAGCACTTGATCAATTTTCTGAAGATATGCAACACATTCTTTTTCCCAAATGTCACTCAAGATGAAAGACGACTTGCATTATTCTCTTTCTTTTTAAGGGATGATGCTCAAAGTGGGCGCATCGACTGGATGCAGAAGAAGTGACAACATGGGACCAAACAGTGGAAAAATTCATGAAAAGTTATTTCCCACCAGCTGAGAATGCGAAGAGAAGGAGGGGCATCACCAATTTCAAACAGAAGGATGAGAAACATTGAACGAGGCATGGAATAGGTTTAAGAGGTTGGTCAAAAGCTGTCTGCATAATGAAATCTCAGAATGTGTGCAAATGGAGATCTTCTAAGCTGGATTGAATAAGACCACTCAGCAGACAGCCGCTAGTACAGAGGATTGATGAATAATACGTGTACTGAGGCAAAGGATGTTCTAGATAGAGTATCCAGAAACAATCAAGAGTGAGAGTATAATGAATTTTGATCCAAATCCAGAAAGAGAAAGACTGAGCCAAATAAGGTTGATACTGATGCGGTGACCATTTTACAACAACAATTTGCCACCATGACTTATCTAATACAGTCTTCGGCACTTAATTAAGGCACACGATACTATAATCAGGTCAAATGGATTAACCAAATCAACTGTGTAGGATGTAGAGAGCCCCACAATTTTGATATGTGCCCACAAAATCTCGAGTTTTGTGCTTCATTAGGCATGATCCATCCTCCAACACTTATAATCCAGGATGGAGAAACCATCCTAATTTTAAGTAGGGAGGGAATCAACAAATTGAAAGATAAAGGGTTAAAGGTCACAATGATAGTAGAGGTGGACGACTAGGGTTCCATCAGCATTACCAAAAACTACATCAAGGACAATATCAGATTCATCAGGCGGCCAATTCAGCACCTCTAGAGGACTTGATCAAGCAGTACATTGAAAAGAATGATGCACTGCAGAGTCAAACCTCTTCTATCTGGAACTTGAAGGTTTAAGTGGGTCAGTTATGAAATCAATTGAAAGTTAGATCTCCAGATAATGTCTTCAGTATCATGGAAGCCCCTACGGACATAGGTCATGTTGGGGGTGAACAAGGGCAATCAGTGACATTGAGGAGTGGGAGGCGACAATTGGACCAGTGAGATCAAAAACTGTAAATTTAGATATAAAAAGCGAAGTACTCCCAGAAAGTATACAACATCAACCAACAATTCATAACAGTACCGAGAACACTACGTCGTCAAATGAACAAGAGAGCAAAAGAAAAACAAGTGCCAATGAAGGCAGATTTCAGAAGAAGGCGATGACTGTTGACTACAGTCCACCACCATCTTTCCCTCGATGCTTGAAGAAGAATAATGATGAAGCACAGTTCAAGCACTTTTTTTAGTACTAAAGCAGCTACATATCAATATACCGCTAGTCGATGCGCTGGAACAAATGCCTTTTTACGTAAAATTCGTCAAGGACATTTTATCTAAGAAGTGACAATTAAATAATCATGAAATACTCACCTTGACTAAAGAAACCAGTGCATTATGCCAAAAAGGAGTACCAGAGAAGATGAAAAATCCATGCAGTTTCAGAATCCCATGTTCAATTGGGGAATTTATTTAGACCGAGCACTATACAATTTGAGAGCCAGCATCAATTTGATGCCGCTCTCATTATTAAAAAAACTCAATAGCGACGCAGTAAGGCCTACAACTGCGATGCTGCAGCTCACATATAGATCAATTACACATCATGAGGGCAAAATTAAAGATATTCTTGTCTAGGTATACAAATTTATCTTCCTCGCGGACTTCAGTATCCTCGACTATGATGAGGATAAATAAGCCCTATCATCTTGGAATGACCAATTTTTTCTACAGACAACGCGTTGATTAATGTGCACCAGAACAAATAACCATGCTGGTGGATGATCAAGAAGTAAAATTCAACGTGTTTGAGGCATTGAAGTACCTTGAAGGAATGGAAACCTGCCATTCCATTAATGCACTGGAATGAGAACATACAAAACTGCAACTATTTGAAGAACTGTTAGCAAACATAGAGGAAGAATTGGAAGATGAAGGCGTGGAATGTATCAACACATTAACTAAGAGTTAGAAAAGAATCGAAAGCCTAAATCTCCAATAGAGAAGTGGAGAAAAAGCAAAAGCTTCGCTAAAGGCGCCACCGAAATTAGAACTCAATGCATTACCCGAACACCTCAAGTGAGCGTACTTGAGAGCCTAAAATACTCTACTAGTAATAATTTTAGCTAAGTTGAACACATCTGAGGAAAATGACTTCCTTGACATACTAATAAAACATAGCAAAGCGTTGGATGGACTCTAGCTGACATCAGAAGTATCACTTCGTTCTATTGGTGAAAAAAGTGGTGAAAAAGGAAATCATCAAGTGGTTGGACGCGAGGTGATCTATCTTATCTCAGACAGCGACTAGGTAAGTCCTGTCCAATGAGTTCCTAAAAAGAGGGGCGTTATTGTGGTATCAAATAGTAACAACGGGTTGATACCAACCAAAACAATAACTGGGTGGATAATATGCATGGATTACAAAAAAACTCAATGTGGCCACAAAAAAGGATAATTTCCCACTACCTTTTATTAATCAATGCTGGATCAATTAGCGGGTAACGAGTTTTATTGCTTCTTAGATGGCTATTCTAGATATAATCAGATCATGATAGCATCGAAAGACCAGGAGAAGACAACCTTTACATATCGATATGCACTTTTGCATTTCGACGCATGCCCTTTGGCTTATGTAATGCGCCAAGTACGTTTCAGAGGTGCATGATGGCCATCTTTTTGAACTTTCTCGAGAGACTCAATGGAGATTTTTATGGACGACTTTTTAGTTTTTGAAAAGTCTTATGCGTTCTGCCTGAAGAATTTGGAAGCTATATTAATGTGGTATGAAGTGACCAACCTTGTACTAATTTGGAAAAAAATGTCACTTTGTGCGAAAGAAGGTATCATGGTGGGACATAAAATTTTAAAAATATGGTTAGAAGTTGATCCGACAAATGTTGATGTGATTGCAACTTTGCCCACACCGAAAGATGTTAAGATAGAAAATAGCTTTCTGGGACACGCAGGTTTTTTCAGAAGATTCATAAAAAGATTTTCTTAGATAGTCAAGCCCTTAGTGGATTACTATGCTTAAATGAGAGTTTTGACTTCTAGAAGGAATGTGATGAGACGTTCAAAACGCTAAAAGAATCCTTGATTAAATTGCCAATTTTGGTCTTCTCAGATTGGACGCAACCCTTGAGTTGATGTGTGATGCTAGTGATGTGGCAGTCGATGCCTTACTTCGTTAGACGCTCAAGACGTATGCACCACTATAGAAAAAGAGATGCTTGCAGTGGTTTTCTCATTGGAAAAAATCCAAGCCTATTTAATCAGGTCTAGAGTAATTGTGCGCACAGATCACTTTGCGTTCAGATATCTCATGGCAAAGAAGGATGTGAAACCGATTAGGTGGATCTTATTGTTCCAAGAATTTGATTTGGAAATAATTGACCGCAAAGGGACGGACAATCAAGTTGCTAACCATTTATTGAGATTGGAGAATGTGTTAGTACAATGAAACGATGATGAAATTCGAGATGCGTTCCCTGAAGAGCCGTTGTTAAGTGTTGAGGCACAAGAACCATGGTATGCGGAACTGGTTAATTCTAGTCTGCAAGAAGTGGCCATAGCATTTTGACCACCACTTATGGAAGAAATTGATTCATAATGCCATGTTTTAGTTTCATTCGAATTCTTTGATTACTTGTTTTTGCAAAAATTGATTAGATTGTTTGAAATGAGTTAAAAACAAAGATAACTAATATGATCATTGTTTATTTATTTTCAGCATCTCTTGCTTAATAATCACATTGCTTAAGAATGAAAATCTAATTGGAGAAAAATTATATGATGTGAAAGTCAAATCTAAATGATTAATGGTTATCGATGATCTACGCTTTGTCTTAATGAAGGATTGTCCTCTTTTTCGTACTCGAAATGCATTACATATTTTCAAAGATGTATATGATTGCTGGACAAAGACCAATGATAATGAAGTCGGTCTAACCAATGATAATGCATCATTTATTAAAACACTACGATTTGATCGAGGTGGAGAGTACATGGATTTAAGATTCGAAAACTATATGACAGATTTTGTAATCCAATCTCATCTGTCATCACCTATTACACCTCAGAAAATGGTGTATCAGTAAGGAGAAATAGAACCTGTTAGACTTGGTTTGTTATATAATGAGTTGTGCTCATTTCCTAGCTCGTTTTGAGGGTATGGAGTAGAGACTGCAGTTCATATCTTGAACAACGTTTCCAAGAGTGTTGCTAAAACACCTGTCTGGTAATTGAGAGGACGTAAACCTGGTTTGTTGATTTTATGTCCTAAAACTCGTAGATAGTAAATGTAATTTTATTAATAAAGTGTTATTATTCTAATTTTAGTAAAGAGTTATTGATTATTTCATTAGTTTTATCTTATTAACCTAAATCTAATAAACTAACATCATAAGCTGATTTATGAGTCTTGAACTGTGGAGATATACATGAATCAATGTTCGAGATACAACTTAAATGACCTATAGTATAAGGATAGGGCTTGACACCTTATCATGGTTACATTATGGATATGACCCACTTTGTATTTGATACAAACACAATGATCCAACGCGTTCGTGTAGGTGACACACGAGTGAAAGTATCCTATGCAATGAGTTTCTATAAGATTGGACTACGAAATAGTAACCACTAGATGTAACTTCGTTGACTAGTTAACTTTCTATTTTAATAGGATGACCTAGGCAACTTAGTCTTAATCTTTAGTGTATTATAAACTCTTGTTCACAATGGATTGTCCTTTGATTTGTACGGGTAAGAGTGACCAGATTGCGGATTCAATAAACCTGCCATTTTGGAAACAAAACCAACTGAGAAGTTGGAAACATAATCACACAAGATGAAATTCACTCATTCCCAACTATAGGATAAGTGGTCTATATCCATGGACACAAAAATATATCAACATTGAGAAGAATTCAACTATGAGTCATTAGTGGAGTGTACACACAGTTAACGAATATTAATTAATGTGGTTAATGAATTTAGTCAATTAATCTCATATCGTTGTAGCTTCTGATTTGTAGGTGCATTAGTTCTTCTTCCTAGCTCGTAAAGGGTAATGAGGTTAATATTTCTTGAATATAAATTGAAATGTTCCAATTGACTAGAGAATTAATATAATGTATGGTGATATATTATAGTATAAAGTTTATATTTTAATTAAATTTTATAATCAAAATCTTATGTTGGATGTGATTCAAAATTAATTTATGAGAGAATAAAATATTTGAATAAGTTTAAATATTAATTTAATGTGAATTAGATTTATATTAAAACTAGAAATTAAAATTTAATGCGTATATGATACACATTAGAACTATAAGTTGTGAGACAATGTTAGATGCAAATATGATTCAAATATGGATTAAATTAAATATATGATATTTAATTTAGTGGTTAATTAATTGGATAATTAATTAATAGTTTATGATTAAATTTGATTTGATTAAATTAAATAAATTAAAACTATAAGTTATATGAGAGATTTTCATTTAAATATGATTTAAATGAAATATTAATTAAATATGATTTAATTAATTAATTAATTTGTTAATTAAAATGAATAAATAAATAATTATTTTAATTTAATTAAAATTAAAATTAAATTAAATAACTACCTTACGAGAGCTATTTTTTAGGTAACATGGGATGATCCCATGTATACCTCATTTCTCTTTAACCTCCTTTTCTTTATCCTGAAGAAGAGAAAAAACTGAATAATTATGCAATTGTGTCCAGAACAACGAATATGAAAGATATTCTCTTAATTTTACTCTCAAGAATTTGATTATTCCAAAAATTTTCAAATTCCAAAAGGTTCCAACAAACCTTAAGCCTTTAATACTCAGAGAATAGGAAATATTTCAAGTGGTAGTAGCTCCAATTTGGTGAAATGTAGAATTCAGAGACGACAACAAGAGTAAAAAATTTTCTCTGCAATTTTAGTTTTGTTATTAAATAACATGCTTAGCCATTAATAAATTTTACAGCAGATTATCTCCGTATTTTTTTTGCCAATGTATTGGTACTTTTTAATTTTTCAATTATTTTAAGTAATTGTTCTTTAAAATATTTTTTGTTGTGCAAGGGCTTTTATCCTTTCAATTTAAGTTATTTTAAAATTTAGGGTTGTCTAGCAAACATGTTAAGTGACAAATCCCTAGAAGATGGAACATCGTTCAAGGTTATGCTAAATTGTTGGTTACCCTAAAGAAACAAGAGGTAGTCTCTTCTTCGACCCATAAGAAAGCAGAGTGTTTATATCAACAAATGTCACTTTCTTAGAAGAAGACCGCATAGAAGATCATAAACCAAGAAGCAAACTAGTATTAAATGAAGCTACCGATGAGTCAACACGAGTTGTTAATAAAGTCGATCCCTTATCAAGAGTTGATGAAGCTAGCACATCGGGCCATCTCATCCTTCTTAATCGTTGAGAATGGTTCGACATAGTGGGAGGGTGATAACACCATAAAAGTAATATATTTTCTAGGTTAAGAATACGTGAGATAATCGTACTTAGCACCAATTCCTTTATTTTGTAGAAAATGTTGATCTTGGGAAGCAAAGAAGTTCAACAGAGCAAAAATGACTCAATTCCAAGATCAAACGAGCTAAAACGAACCAAACGAAGAAAACATATAAATTATGATTTTTCCCTTGTCGGCGCTGCCTCATGGCACCTCAAATTCAAGAAGTTTAATTTCGTGCAGCGCCACGATACCCAACTTAGCACCGCAGGTCTATCTCCTAGTGCAACATCCCCATTTAGAGTGTCACGGTGCCCATGACGATTAAGCTCAACGCTGCATCACCCAACCGTAGCGCCGCAGTTCTACGAATTTTGCCTATGCATCAAGTCGCACATCTTGAGCTAAAATGGCCAACCAAAATGTTATAAAATTTTCTTTTCACTTGTATTTTCATAATAGAACACCCATACTCACTCCTAAATAGTTAGGGCACTCTCAATTGTAAATTTTTTCTCCAAATTCAATAATAAAATTTCTCTCAGTCATTTGTTGAAGTTGTCTTTTGGGTTCAACTTTCTTCTTGATGCTACTACAAGAATTATGAAGAACTAAAAAGGTACTTCTTGGAAATAAGTTTTTTGTTTAATCTTTCTTGAGAATCTATGTTTTAATTGCATTTAATTTCAATCTTTAATTGAATTTCAACCTTAATTTTGTATGAGTTTTAGTTTGAATTACTTGATCAATCATGAGAGTATGAATATTTGTATAATTTCTACTGGCGCTAAGCATAACCTTTGAATCAAGATTGATAATTGGTGATTCTTGAATTAATTTTAAGCATGTCTTTCCTTTTAATCTTCTCTTGCATAATCCAATTTGAATTCAATTAATTAATCATTCTCAAGATAGAAGCTTTCCTTGCTTTTGAATGTCACAACATTAAAACCTACAAACATAAAGAAAACTTAAAGAATGCATGAAAATCGCTAAGATAAAAATGCACTTGATAAGTTTATTATGAATCTTGATGCAAATCTTGTTCATTACATGAGGTTAATTAGTTTATTGAACTAATTAATTGTGGATTGATTTTGATTGCAATATTGTGATTTATTCAATGATAGAAAGATTGACTAAAAATACACATTCCCTCTTTTTTACTGATTGGGAGAAACAATTATATTTTGTCCCCAATTTTATAAAAATCCAAAAAGATGTACTTTCTTTTACATTTTTTTTTTGCAATATTTCACAAAAGCCCCCTTCTTCTAATTAATAATTCTTGCTTTGTTGACCTAAATTTCTTTGCCTAAACAAAATTTCATTGGGTTTGACCCCTAACTTTCTCTTTACCATTTTTTGTTAGTTTCTTGATTAATAAGTTTGGGTTTACAAATGAATCTTTGTTGGTAGAGACTTGAGTGATCTTTAATCATTTTCTTTCCTAACTACATCGCTTCTATCCTCCTAAGAGAGTGTTGTATCACAATCTGACCGTTAGTTGGATTTAACTGAAACTCAGGTTGTCATACTAGATGATGGCATTGAGGATCCATTATCCAATAAACAGGCAATGAATGATGTAGACCTACCAATGGGTCAAAGTCGTGGACCTTGAAATGGAGTCTATGTACTTCAATTCAGTGTGGGAGCTTGTAGATCTACCTGAAGGAGTGAAACCCATAGAGTGCAAATGGATCTTAAGAGAAAGAATGATGCAGTGGGAAGGTGTAAGCCTTTAAAGCTATGCTTAAAGCAAAAGGTTATACCCAAAGGAAATGGGCTGACTATCAGAAAAGTTTTTCCTACTATCCTCAGGACTCATAACTTGGTTGTGAGATCAATTTAGTGATCAATTTAGTGAATTTTTTAGGTAGAGAATGCTATGAACTCAAGAAAATGTTCAGCAAAATTCTCAAGATTCATCATCAAAACAACACAACTAACTTGTGTATTTTATAGCCAGAACACATGCAAACTAACTATTAGTTTTTAACTAGGTTGAAGCTAAGTTGGATATGTGTTTGAAGAAGAAATCTCCAATAAATTAAGCAAGTAGCTTACACATAGAACACTCAAACTTGGAGAATCCCACTAGAAAAGTCATCATTTGACTTTGAAATTGAATTTCAAATTTTAACCAAATAATTAAATAAAAAATAATAATTAATCTATTAAACTATTTAATTAATTAAATTATTATTTTAATCACAAATCTCGATCAATCTGATTGACCAAATGCGGATCTTTATTCAAATTTTTGATATGTAAATCTTATTTAAATATTATTTCTCTATCAATTTGTAATAGTTAATTATATCAAACATTATTAACGATTCAATATCCAAATGAATTCGAACATTGAAATTCTTCGATCACACTATTCTAAGTTTAATGTCGTAATGAACTAGTAAAGAGACCTCATAGACCTACCAATCATGAGCTCCAACGATCTGAGATTAACTAGCTAAACTCTTTTAACCTAGCTAAGCAACATTCGTTAACTTACTTAACTGTCCACTATAGCCTGTAGCTGCACTCTCTTCACTGTAGATATATTTTTTCTACATGATATAATCATGGTTAGTAAGTTGACCATTCACAGATTGATTATAATTTCTGCTAGGTCAAATTATTCTTTACTTCCAAAATTACATCTTATTCCTTAAGCATCAATTGACATTCTATGAACAATTGGTTTATAGTTCAACCAATAAACTGAATTCCTCCTGAGCTAATGAGAGGACGGGGCCCTTTTTCAAATTCTGGAGTCATCACTAAGGCGAACAATCTTTCTACTATCCCTAAAAGCGGGTGGTGTGAACTCCATCTTGCACCCTATATCTCCAGCTATCCACTCAGTCTTACCCTAAAATGGGAGGCTATCGAGCCAAGGCTGATGAGTTGCCCTTACCTATGAAAATTTAAGGATAATCCAATGTAAATAAGAGTTCATTGTCAACTCAGGATTAAATTCAAGTTACCTAGGTCATCAAAGTCGAAATAATCAGTTTCATACAGTAAATGGTGTTATAATATAAAATTGATTGTTTCTTGGTCTGACCTTATGTAAACTCATATCGTTTGTACTACATATAAAGTAGGTCGCATCCATAATGTCCCTAGTATAAGGCGCCCGACCATATTCCTATACTATACACCATTTAGACTATCTACTCGAACTTCGTCCACATTTATGTCACTAGATAAAGTTCAAGTACTCATACTATAGTCTAGTTTATTTGATTATGAGTAAATCTTTTATTTAATAACAATTTATTGAACAATACATCAAATAATAATTTATTAAACAATAGAATAGTTTAACAGTTACAAATCACGAGTTTTAGGACATAAAATCCAATAGGGTTGAAGCAAGCATTCAAATCTTGGAACATTAGATTTGATATTGCAATTAAGTCTATGGTTCGGACGAAACTGTTGATGAGCCTTATGTCTACAAGAAAATCAACAGAGGTAAAGTAGTTTTCTTAGTACTTTATGTGGATGATTTTCTACTCGTTGGAAATGACGTAGGTTACTTAACTAGTGTTAAAACTTTGCTAGCAACCCAATTCTAAATGAAGATTTCAGAGAGGCGTAGCACGTTCTTGAGATGCAAATCATAAAGGATCGTAAGAACAAAATACTTAAACTTTGAATCCAATAAACTAAGGTTCCTTGTTTATAGTATGATACCTGAACTTTATGTAGTGACATAAAAGTGAATCAAGTTTGAGTTGATATTTTAAATGGTCAATACTATAGGAATAGAGTTGGACACCTTATTCTGGGAACATTGTGGATGCAACACATTTTGTATTTAGTAAAAATGATGTGTTCCTAAATTGTTCATGTGAAGATACGAATGAGATTGTCCTATCCAAAGAGTTTGCATAAGATTGAACCATGACATAGTCACTTTTACTTTGTAACACTATTTATTATTTAAAGGATGACTTTCTCAATTTCGACGACCTAGGTAACTTGACCTTATTCTTGAGGTAAATATGAACTCCTATTTATTCGGAATTATCCTTAAATCTGCAATGGTGAGGCATCTTAAAAGCACTGGCCCAATAGACCTCCCATTTTAGGGGTAATACTGGGTTTATTGCTGGAGACCTAGGGTGCAAGCCGAAATGCATTCCTACTTGCTTTTAGGATAGTAAAAATGTTGTTTCATTATGTACTGACTCTGAAATTTGAACAATGGGTCTCGCTACAAGAAAAATTTGATTTAGTAGTTAGACTATAGACCAATTGTTCATTAGAGGATCAACGTGACTTAAGAAACAAGATGTAATATCGAAGATAAAACAGTATTTTGACCTAGTCAAGATTACGAGCAACACATGAAGGGTCGACTTACTAATCATGGTTATATCAAGTGGACACAAATATCTATATAGTGAGGAGAGTGCAGCTACCGACTAAAGTGGACAGTCATGTTAGTTAATTAATGTTGATTAATTCAGTTAAAGAGTTTGGCCAATTAATCATAGAAATTTGGAGCATAGGATCTGTAGGTTCATTAGCTTCCTTTACTAGCTCATTATTGAATTAAACTTGGAACAGTGTGATCGAGGAATTCGAATTGTTTGGATTCATTTTGAGGATAAATCGTTAATAATATTCGATGAAATTAACGATTTCAAATTGATAGAAGAATGGTATTTAAATAAGATTTGAATATCGAATATTCAAATGAGCTCAATCGGATTGCTCAAGATTGGTGATTAAAATAATAATTTTAATATTTTTTATTACATTTTAATTAATTAAAAAGTTTAATTAATTAATTATTATCTTATATTAATTAATTAAAATAAATTTTATAAATTAGTTTGATTAGTTATAAATTTATTTAATTAAATAGAAAAATTTGAGAATTTTAGACTTCGAAAGTAAAAGTCAACAAGTTTAACTTTTGTTAGTGGACTTTTCCCACCTAAAGTGAAAACATTGATAAGGTGCTTCCATGCTTAAGTGTTCTCATATAATCTCACCACAAATTCCACTTTGTTGCATGAATTAAGTGTCAAATTGAGTTGCAAATCAGTTTTGCATGACATTTGTCTATTTATTTATGAGGTTTGATGAGATTTAAACACTTTTGGTGGTTGAGAATTTTGTTAGAAAATTTCTCTCACTCAAAAAGTCTCTCTCTCTCTCACTCTCTTCCTCTCTCTCTTAAATATCCTTAAAATTGATTACAAATTTGATCCCACAATCAAGTTCTAAGTCCTAAGAATAGTGAAGAAGATCTTGGTGGTAGTTCTTGACGAATTTGAGATCAATTACTACGATAGTTCACTTATGTAAGGAACAATATCCTAAAACACCTCAAGAAGTTGAAGCCATTGGACATATTCCTTATGCCTCAGCTGTGGCAGCTTAGTGTGTGCAATACTCTACACTAGGTCATACATTTTTTATGCAGTGAAAATAGTAAGTAGGTATCAGTCCAACCTAGGGTTACACCACTGGACGACGGTTAAAATTATCCTTAAGTCTCATAGGGGAACGAGGGGCTACATGTTGGTGAATGGGGATACAAATTTAACCTTTACTGGATACGTCGACATTGATTTCTAAACAAATAATGATTCTAGGACATCCACGTAGAATCAATGTTCACCATGAAGAGGGGAGCTGTAGTGTGGCGTAACATCTAACAAGGATGCGTTGCAAAATACACTATGAAGGTTGAGTACGACGATGCTAGCAAAGCTTCAAAAGAAGCAGTTTATCTCAGAAAGTTTCTGCATGATTTGAAAGTTGTTCCAAACATGAACTTTTTCATCACTCTTTACTGTGTTAATAGTGGGGTAGAAGTCAATTCAAAAGAATCTCGCAGCCACAAACAAGGAAATGCGATTTTTACCAAGATCGCTTTGAAGCACCATTGTTGATCTTTTAAGAAGACTCTCATGACTAAAGTGTTTGAGGGTTATCTAGAAAGTCTTGTTATGCGAGATAAGTATATTAGATAATCTAGGGCAAGTGAAAGATGTGTAATGAGTATGTGGATGCAATAGTTTATTATATATATACGTTTTATGCAATATACTTGTACATTTATCATTTCTAATGGTTTGTGGATTATTTTATTCTGTACATCTCATTAGAGTACCACTAGACTAAAGTTTTAGTTCAAGTGAGAGTTTGTTGGATTTTATATTCTAAAATTCATAGATAGTAAATGTAATTCATTGACTGTTAATCATGAAGTATTTTATTATTGTAATTTCAATAAGTTTTATTGATTATTCTAAAAGTTTTTTCTTCTAAATCCAATAAACTAACATCCTAAGTTGTCTTACAAGTCTTGAAATGTATGTGGAGACATATAGAGATTAATATTCGAGATACAACTTAAAGCGTCTTTAGTATAGGAATAAGACTAAGTACCTTATCCTGGTAACACTATGGATATGATCCACTTTGTATTTGATACAAACACAATGATTGAACACGTTCGTATAGGTGACGTGTGAGTGAGAGTATCCTACGCAATGAGTTTGGATAAGTAACCACTAGATGCAACTTCATTGGCTAGTTAGATTTCTATTTCAATAGGATGACCTAGGAACTTAGTCTTAATCCTAAGTGTATTATGAACTCCTGTTTGCGAGAGATCATCCTATGATTTGTATGAGTGAGAGTGGCTAGATCGCCAGCTTAATAAGTCTACCATTTTGTGGACAAGATTGAGTGGAGAGTTGGAAATATAATCGCATAAGATGGAATTTACTCCCTTCCGACTTTAAGGTAAGTAGATGAATGTTCCCTTAAATAGTTTCTCCAGAACTTGAATAAAAGACTCTACCCTCTCATGGCACAAGAGGGATTTTTGTTTATTAGTTAGACCATAAACAGATTGTTCATTAGAGGAACACTGGTATTTAATTACTAAAAAGTAACTCATGGATAAAATAGTAATTTGATTCGACTGGTGTTACAGACACTTGTGAAAGACTAACTTGTTGTTATTGGTCTATTTTCATGGAGACAAAAAAATATTTACAGTGAAAATGGTTCTGCTGTGAGTCTTTAGTGGAGTGAACACACAACTAACAAATATTGATTAGTGTGTTTAATAAGTTTAGCCACTTAATCTCATATTATTGTAGTTTCTTATCTTTAGGTCCATTAAGTTTGTTTCTTAGCCCGTAAAAAGTAATGAAGTTATAGCATCTATGATAGATTTTGAAATGTTCAAATTCACTTAGGAAAATAGTATAATGTATATTATAATATAAAGTTTATATTTTAATTAAACTTTATTATATAAATTCAATTTTGGATATGATTCAAAATTAATGTAAGAATTAAATATTTAAAGGAGTTTAAATATCAATTTAATTCGTCTTAAAACTATAGATTAAAATTAATGAGAAAAATATGATTATTATGATTCAAATATAAGTTAAATTAAACATATGATATTTAATTTAGTAATTAATTAATTATTCAATTCAATTAATTCAATTAAAGTTATAGATTATGGGATAGATGTTTAGTTAAATATTATTTAAATAAAATTATTAATTAAATTAGATTCGATGAATTATATTAATTTTTTAAAATTTTTTTATTATTTAATTTAATTTATTAAATTAAAAATCAAAACTAAATCTCACATTTATGCGAGAGTTATTTGAAAAGTGGGGGTGAATCCCACGTTACTTCTCTATCTGCCATATGTAACCTGCAAAAAGAAAGAAAAGAGATACATACGATTCTATTAATTTGCGTGACATATTTTCTATCTCAATTCTCTTATAAAATTGCTCATTGCAAAAACTCTCTGGTTGGTTCTCACAAACCAATTAACATAAAACTCAAAGAATAAGATTGACTATAAGTGGTGGTGTTTGTGATTTCAAAAAGGAGTTTTTGTAGATTTTGAGTATTCAACGAAAGAAAGTTTCGATCTCTGTAATTTTAATTTCTAAAAGCATGCTTAGCCAATGTATGGGTATTTCCAAATCACAAATAAATTTTAGTTTTGGTCTTTGTGTTTTCTTTTGCTGCGAAAGGACTCTTATCTCTTCAATTTATTAGTTACGTGATATTGCTTTAAGCTAGGACTCTATACTCAAGAGTTCTATTGATGATTACTATGACCCTTTGGGGGTAGTTACTATGTCCACATAGGGAGATTACCGTTGTTGTGTTGAGAAGCTCCACAACAACGTAGATGTTGTGAGTATTAAGTGTAGACATCAGGAGTACTGAATGTGTCCTACTACGATGTAGTTACTGGATATTAGAGGAATGAGGAAATGGCCTTGCTATGTTCCTATAAATATGTTTTGATAAGCATGTTTTGCTACTTTTTTAAAGCTAGTCACTCACTGGGTATTCGAGTCACATTTTCCTAATGTTTTCTTTTCCTCCTAGAGATCCTGTCCTCAAGGACCTCTTGCTGGTCGTTTGCCATATTGTCCACTAGGTTTTAATGTCATCTACTTAAGTCTTGTGTTGTCGTCTTTTGCATACTTAAGTCAGTATAGGTTCAAATGTTAAAGGACTTATCTTTGTTTATATTTTTTTATTCACCTATTTATGTAATATTATGCACAAGTATAAAGTTAGATATTTTCCACTGTTTGTTAAGTTTTATTAAGATTTTAAAATACAATACTTATTTTACCAGCATGAGTAAAGTTGTGCAAGTTAGTTGGTCGGTGAGTGTCGTAAAACTCGTAGATAGTAAATGTAATCCATTGACCGGTATTAATAAAGTCTTATTATTGTAATTTGACCCACTTTGTATTTGATACAGGCACAATGATTCAACACGTTTGTGTAGGTGACACGCGAGTGGAGGTATTGTATGCAATGATCGATTTGCATAAGACTAGACCACAAAATAGTAACCACTAGATGTAACTCCGTTGACTAGTTAGGTTTCTATTTCAATAGGATGACCTAGACAACTTAATTTAATCCTAAGTGTATCATGAACTCCTCTTCGGAAGGGATTGTCCTTTTATTTGTATGAGTGAGAGTGGTCAGATTGCAGTGTCAATAAGCCTTCAATTTTAGGGACAAGACTGAATGGGAAGCTGGAAACATAATCACACAAGATGAAATTCACTCCATTCGAATTTTGGGATAAATAGATGAGTGTTACCTTAAATGGTGTCTCTGGAGATTGAACAAAGGGTTCTACCCTCTCTATGGCACAAGAGTGGTTTCTATTTATTGGTTGGATCATAAACAAGTTGTTTATTAGAAGAACACTAGTATTTAAGGACTAAAAAGTAACTCAGGGGTAAAACAATAATTTTAACCAACTGATATGACAGATATTCATGAAGGACTAACTTACTGTTATTGGTCTATATCTGTGGACACAAAAATATATCTACAGTGAGAAGAGTTCAATTATGAGTCTTTAGTGGATTGTACACACAATTAACGAATATTGATTAATGTGGTTAATGATTTTAGCCAATTAATCTCATATCGTTGTAGCTTCTGATTTGTAGGTCCATTAGGTCTTCTTCCTAGCTCGTAAACGGTAATGCGGTTAATATATCTTGGATATAATTTGAAATGTTCAAATTGGCTTAGAGAATTAATATAATGTATGATGATACATTATGATATAGAATTTATATTTTAGTTCAACTTTGTAATATAAATTTTATTTTGGATATGATTCAAAATTAATTTATGAGAGAATAAAATATTTGAATAACTTCAAATATTAAAATAATATGAATTAGATTCACATTAAAACTATAGGTTAAAATTTAATGTGTATATGATACACATTAAAGTTTTATGTTATGAGAGAAATTAATCTATGAATATGATTCAAATCTAGATTAACTTAAATATAACATATTGAATTTAGTAATTAATTAATTGGAGAATTAATTAATAGTTTAGTTTAATTCTATTTAATTAAATTAACTAAATTAAAACTATATGTTATGTGAAAGATACTCATTTAAATATGATTTAAATGAAATATTAATTAAATATGATTTAATTAATTATTAATTTAATTAATTTGTTAATTAAATTTAATTTGAATTAATAACTCGCATACGTTGGAGTTAGTTTTGAGTAACATGGGGTAGTCCCACGTATACCCACCTCTCTCTCTAACTTCCTCTTCTCGGAAGTAATAAATTTTTTGTGTGAGAAGGAAGAGAACACAAAAAAAAAAAAAAAAAATCTCTCTCAAAATTTTTCTCTCTTTCTAAACTTCTCCCAATATTCCCAAATCTCAAATAGGTTCCCACAAACCTCAAATCTTCATTACTTAGAGAATATGAGAGGTTCCAAGTGGTGGTGTTCGTGACTCCAAACTTGGTGCATTGTAGATTCAGAGACAACAACGAAATTCAGTTTCAAATTCTCTGTGTTTTTATTTTTAATTTTAAATGCATGCTTAGCCATAAATTTTATACAGTAGGTTTTATCTTTGTATTTTATTATTTCAATGAATTGGTATTTTAATATTCCAATTAATTTGAGAAGGTTTTGTAAAATCTTCCACTACGTAAGAGCTTTAATCCCTTCAATAAGAGAGTGAATACCCACTAGCTTCACATATTCTCTTAGGCTAAGAGAGAGTGTCAGGGAGGGGGTGTGACAGTATCCCACCATCCCGTTCTAAGGCTGGTGAATAGTCGAAAAGACTCTCGTGGTGGTCTAATTTCAATTCGTGACCAAAAACTAAATCAAATTCGTGGAAATTAAGAGCTACAAAGGTTGTTTCTAAACTCTATTTTCTCCTTTTAATTTAGCATGTTTACTCCTTAAATTAGAGCAATTTAGAGTGTTTTGATCCAAATTGCTTATGCTAGCATGTCTATTAGTCTTTCATCCACATCTTCCTATTAGGGCAGTGAAACTCATGTTGGAAGCATAATGAAATACCACATATTATGACAGGTTCAAGTTTTGGGTCCGAAATGATATGTTTTTATGACACATCGCATGTAATTGTGCATTTGACACGATCTTAACTTAGAGCTATGCATTGGGTATATTATATACTCATGATATTTCATAGATTTTGTAGGTGAGAGCACAACATAGGAGGTATGACCAGAAGTCAATCAAAGGGTCAACTATCAAACTCACTGTTTTAGTCATATATGCATTTTGTCCCACTTCACTAAAATTTTGTTTTATGGATCCTCATGTTTTTTTAAAGAACTTTTTGTAAAACTTTTACTTAACTAACAGAAGTTTGATGTTTACTTTGAAATATTTTCTTTTACCAAAACTCATCTCATATTAGGAAAGTTTAGGTATGCATTTGGTAGTGGTCAGATCATGTTATGTAAGGGTCAGGTCGTTACTAAAAGACTTTTGAGATGAGACTTTTCTTGAGAGGAAAATATGATGATCATAGAGAGCACCAATTTGAGAATCCTTGTCCTCTGTCTCTTTTAGATTTACACTTCTCTACCACTAACCACTCTCATTCCCCACATTGTGGGGTTACATTTTAAATTTAATTTAATTTAAAATTGAATTTGAAATTTTTCTATATTTTGTAAATATTTTCTACAATTTTGTCATTTATAATGATTTCTCTTTAATAAATCTAATTTATTAAGTTTAACTTTAATATTATGTCTAAATCATAACTTAACATATTTTCCTCCCTTAAACTATAATTTTAATATGAATCTTATTCACATTAATTTTTACCTATAGTTTTAACATTAATCTAATTTCTATTATTTAATATTTGAATCTTTTTCAAATATTTTATTTTCTCATATAAGAAGTTGGATTTTGAGTCTATTTCAAAATTAAATTTATAATATAACGTTTCTATATACATTATACTAACTGTATCATATTCAATTATGTTTTCCATATTATTTGAACAATTCAAATTCATCCAAGACTTTAACAATTCTATTTTCATACCCTTAGTGTTAGTGAGCTAGCAGTGAGACCTAATGAACCTACAAATTAGAAGCTCAAACGATACAAGATTAATTAACTAGACTCTTTAATTAAATTAATCAACATTCATTAACCGGAGGTCATTCCATTCAAGAAATAATTGCAGGTCATTTCATTAAGAACCCATAGCTACACTATTCGCACTGTAAACATATATATGTGTTCATGGATATAACAGTATTTGATAAATCAATCATTTACGAGAAATTCATAATTACAATTGGGTCAAATTATTGCTCTACCCTTGTAGTTATCTATGGTTCCTTAAGGTCCCACTAATCTTCTAATGAAGAACATGTTTATGATCCTACCATAAACAAAGTCCCTCTCAGGCCGATGAAAGGGTTGAGACCCATTGTTCAAGATCGAAATACAACATTTAAGGGAACAACTCCTCCAGTTTTCCTAAAGACGAAAAAAAGTAAATTTCATTTGCGTAGTCATGTTCCCAACTCCCCACTTGATCTTATCCCCAAAGTGATAGGCTTATCGAGTCAGTTACTCGTGTCATTCTTACCCATACAAATTAAAGGATAATCCTTCCATAGAGTCCATAACTCAATAGGATTGAGATTGAGTTATCTATGATCATCTTGTGAAATATCAATTTTTTAAAACAACCGTGTTATAGTGAAAGATTAATAATTTCGCGAACTGGTCTTATACAAACTCTTTGTATAGGATACCTCAGCTCAAATGTCTATTACATGAATGAATTTGAATCACATTGTTTTTAACACTTATAACACTTGTAACATTTACAAACTGGGTCGTATCCATAGTATTTTCAAAATAAGGTACTCAATTTTACCAATATACTATAGACCTTTTAGGTTATTACTTGAACATCATTCAACTATATATCTATGACACATCGTTTAAATTTCATTGAATAACCATGAATTTTTAGTTTATTAAATTATGCTGTGCAAGACAAATGAATAAAATATCTCTTTATTTTATTAATACATAAATAATAATTTTTGCAAGTATAAATAATACAAACTATGAGATATAGGATGTAAATCTCAAGAATACACAGAGCGCACCACAACGTTAGGGAACAACATTACAGTGCTTACCTCTTTCTGAAGCACCTGTCCATAGCACAACAACGCTCCTCATTGCGCGTATCACGTGTCCATAGTGCGGCAACACTCCTCACTATGCTCAACACGTGGCCATGCATGCGTGATATTCGCCTTTCGTTAATATCCGAAGGGTCATAGTGCTGCTTGCATTTCGAACTTTCTGAAAAATTGCGTTGCGCGCAACACTATTGAGCTAGCCTTTTAATTGCATTAAATTAATCTCGAACGACTAGTAACGATGAATTCTACTTTTTAGATGCTTGATACTTGTAAAATCATCAATCAAACACATTAAACCAAGTAACAACCATGACTTAAGTTGAATGAAATAACACATTCTCAGTTCTATCAGTGATATGCGAGGATAAATGTGATTAATGAGTTGTTTTGCATACTAAATTATTATTTCATATGTATGTTCAAAGGAAAGCTGGTATTAGTCTCAACCCTCTTCCACCACTCTACTATCACTCCCTCCCTCACATATGCATCCTTTTATCTTTGCTTTATCATTATATTGTCTGAAGATAAGATCTTTTTGTTTCTTTTTCAGTTTTGAAGAATTATTGATTTTAATTACAAACTAATTGCTTGTGAATATTGCAAAATTGCGATAGGTGGAATCACTTATGTTTGCACCTAAAGTTCGGGAGTTCGACCTTGGTTCTTACCAAATGTTAGTATGCTTCTTTAGGGGTTTTATACTTTTGCCTTTAAAGATGATTTGACAAAAAATAATTTTCTGTTATCTAATAGATATATCATTACATTACACTCACAACATGCTCATCAAGCAGAAATGCAATAAAATTAACCAAATTCCAACCTTAAGAAAACATTTTTTTTAGTGCTTTACACCTCATGAACAAGTCAACTTGCCTCTCTGTAAGCTTTTCTTTGACTATCTCACTCGCAATACTAATGTGAGATAGATAGGCTCATAGCTTGGATGTGAAACGATCTTGAAGGATAATCTTTAGATTTCTAGCCATGTCTTATTGCATGTAAACAAAACATAAAAACACAAAGTTAGGCAAAAAAAAAAAAAAAAAAGAAAAAAAAAAAGAAAAACTAACTATAAATTTGGTACTTATGTAAAACTTTCGTTACTCTCTCTTTCACTCCGCTCCCACGTCTCTTTCTCGCTTCATCATATTGTTCCTCTTACCTTTTATTGATATTTGATTATTGATAGTGCTTAAAATACCATATCATTTCTCTCATTAATTCGTGTCCATTTTGCTACTTAATATGATTTTATTGATATTTGATTATTTTTCTCATACCCTACCATCTAAGAGGTTGATCAGCCAATTTGGTGCGTATCAGTGCTAATCAAAGTGACATCAGACCGAAAATGGGTTAAGGGAGAAACTTTGACTTTAATTATGATTTTGCCCCTGGAAGCGTAGCTCTGCGCCTACTTTGTGCTCACTTGACGCTTTTTCCCAAGAGGATTGTTTTGGATGCACATGCCTTGGCATCAGAACATATCCTTGTTGCGACGCGACACTCCGAACTTTGACGAAACAAAAACATGCTCGTAGGCACCGCGCCGCTCTGATTATGCAACCCTACGCTTCGATGAGAAGTGCCAAGTCGCGACGCCTCCTAGATTTCTATATATATGTTGCTTTGTGATTCAAATAGAGAGAGCCGAAATTACCCAATTTAGACCTAAACTTTTAGATTTCCATTTATGTCTTTGAATTTTTTACCATCTTAGTTAAAGATTTGAAGATTTATCCTTTGGATTGTGATTTTGCTTGGCTAAGGAGGTATTGCTCAGCTTGGGTTTAGAGTATTAAATTTCTTATTGTATTTTCTTTGAGATTTTTTGTGCTTAAACATTCTAAATTTTTCCAAATATGAATTCTAGAATTCCTTCTTCAATCTTGCTTATGTGATTGATCCGACAAATCTACCATGTTCGTTTGATTGATCGCCTTAGAATTTTGCTTCTAATACTTAATCGTTAGGGTGAATTTGCTTAGGAGCAAGGGTTAATTTGGGTTGCATTATTGATTTAAGGTTCCAATCAAGAAGTATTTCACCATTTAACTTAGATGTTGGACCGATATGGTAACCCTAGAGGGGGGTGAATAGGGTTTAATTAAACTTTTTAATAAATATGCCCAAGTTAAACTAATTAGATAATTTT
>JBBPDJ010000004.1:4144644-4168908 GCA_037974625.1 Cucumis cinereus
TCAACAATAGCAGAGAGATTTCACAAAACAAGCAATCCAATCCATCTTCCACACCTTATGCACCTAAGGTGTGGATTAAGTAGAAACCATCCCTTACACATCTAATTTTAATTAATAATTTCCCATAAAATTATTAATTAAAATAATTTAAACCTGTTACCTAATCTGTCAATACAACATAACACCACATCAAGCAACTCAGATGTCACTAAATAATTTCGTAAGCATTTTTATTACTTGTCGAGGAACCAGTAGTAAGTCTCTTACCTCAAAGTGTCGTCAATACTTTTGCTTGAGTTTCTCCCTCAAATTGATCATATACATAAAATATTTAATTAATAATTTTTCATAAAATTATTAATTAATTTTAACTTTAATCCTTCGATAAAATACTTTAAACTTACCAATTGGTTGTCGAATTCCAATCTAATTCGTAGAGAGAACCCTACGAATTAATTCCAAATGATTGCTCCAAATAAAATCTATACATAACAATTTAATTAACAATTTTTTCATAAAAATTATTAATCAAATTTACCCTTAAACTCTTCAAAATAGCTCCTTAATCTTACCGATTTGTTGTCGATGATCCACTTAATTCGTAGGAGAAACTCTACGAATTAATTCTAACCATAGCTCCAAAATAACCTTCAATTAACCAAGAATAATCCTCAAATTAATTCTCAATTAACTTTATTGGACATCAAAAAATCCAAAATAAATACACAATACTTTACCCATATAACTAACGGCGACAACCGTGAACGACAACGGACAAATCAAATCTGGGAGATTAAATCGAATCGGCGAACGAAGAAGTAAACGATTGGACGAAACAAATGCCGGAAACGACAAAAAGAAAAACAATGGAGGGACGACGACTTACGGAGAAGAAGAAGAACGAAGTTTTAAAATAAGAATATTAATTTATAAATAGTAATATTATTATTTATTAATAAATAATAATAATCTTTTATTATTATTATTATTGTCTTTTCCAAATTTCCACCAAATCAAATATTTTGTCCAAATTAAATAAATCTTTTCCTTTTCCAATTCCAAATCAATCAAATCTTCTTCTCTCCTCTCTCAATTATCTTTTAACCAAAAATAATTAAATATATATACCCATATATATATTTAATTCCTTAACCAAAATAATTAACATCCCAAAAAAAATTAGATTTCAAAATAAATACAACTTATTCTTTTAAGATAATCAAACTAAAATTATCTCAAATTTTTGGGATGTTACATAAATGTAGTCAACTGCTCGGAAGAGTAATTAACTTAGACTACAGTAAGCAAAGATAGAGATTAACTTAAAAATAAGAGTAACCAATCGCATTGTCAGTACATCATTTATATCTAAAAATAGAATATTTGTGGCATCAAGACACCGTAAGGTTACTTCTCTCAATTAGTACTGAGTGCATAAATATGACAATATTTATGAATAGTTTAGCATAGCTTCTTAACCCTGTCCAATGCATAGTTCCCTTAACACAACAATTGCATTGCTTTTAGGTTAGATAACATCTTTCCATTCACCGCATATCATCTCGACAAATTAGATTAGATTAGTTAGCATAGAGTAGTATAGCGCATAGTTAACTCCCTCATCTTTTATTTAGTTCACCTTTCCAAAAGAGTAGCAATTTATTCACTAGTGTAGATAACAAAAGTCCTTGTGTTCGACCCTAAACTTACCAGGTACCTAATTTAATTTATACTTGGACTAGTTTTTCTCGCATAGCATATGGAATGATAATCAAATGGAAATGTGATAATATAAATGTGTGCACAAGTTTTCCTAACCTAGCCCAAGTATAAATGATATTAGGTACCTGGTAATCTCATGCTCGAACACAGAGGCTTTGTATTTACACTAGTGAATTGGTTAATGTTTTTTGAATAAGTAATCTGTTAATGAGTTAATTTGATGCCATATTACTCTATTCCAATTAATTTAAACTAATATACCTAGTTGGTATGCGGTGAATGGAAATGTATAATCTAACCTCAAAGCAATGCAATTGTTGTGATAAGGAATATGTGGTGGACAAGGTTAAGAAGTTATGTTAATCTATTCATGAACATAGAAAATTCATGCACTCACTAATTAGGACAAGCAACCTTTCAGCACCTTGTGCCACAATAAATGATATACCGATAATGCGATAGATTTATTATTATTTCTAAGTTACTGCATATCTTCTCTCGTCATGGTCTAAGTTACTTACTCTTTTAAGCAGTTGACTATCTTTACCTGAACGTACTCTTTCGATGCGTTCAAGTATATGGCTCGATAAAGATCAGACAAAATAAACTACTACCATGCTTACCTATAGGTCTTACTCTCCTTATTGTAGATATATTTGTGTCCACCTGATGCAACCATAATTAGTAAGTCAACCCTTTATAGGTTGTTCGTAATTTTGGTTGGATCAATTTACTATTTTACCTCCAAGCTTACATCTTGTTCCGTAAGCCTCAGGTCCTCTGCTAATCTTCTAATGAACAATTGATTTAAGGTCCAACCTATAAACCAAATCTCTCTCAGGCCAATGAGAGTGTGGGGCCCTTTTGTTCAAGACCTGTAGTCAATACTTAAGGGAACAACATATCTTGCACCCTAAAAATTGACAAGAGCAAGTCTTGCACCCTACGTCCTGAACTACCCATCAGGTTTTACCCCTGAAATGAGAGATTTATTGGGCCAGTGTTAATAAACTGTCTTCACCTATGCAGATCTAAGGATAATTCGGTGTGAACAAAAGTTTATAGTTAGCCCAATATTAAGGTCGAGTTACCTATGTCATCTATAATTGAAATAGTCAGTTTTAATCAGTTAACGATGTTATAACATAAAAGTGACTATTAAATGGTTTGGTCTTATACAATCTAATTGTATAGGATGCCCCCACTCACATGTCTCTAAATGAGTATCTTGGGATCACTCTACTTTACTAAATACAAAGTGGCTCGCATGCATAGTGTTCCAAGAACAAAGCGCCCAATCTTATTCCTATATTATAGACCATTTAGACTATCACTCGAATTTGATCCTCGTTTATGTCTCTACATAAAGTTCAAGTACTCGTACTATAGTCAAGTAACCTTGTTTATTGGATTTTGAGTTTTTTATAAGCAAATTTCTTATTTAGTAACAATTTATTGAGCAATACTTCAACAACTTTATTGAATAAAAAATATTTTAAATTCACAAAACACGAGTTTTAAGACATAAAACCTTCCCTTTAATCACCACTTGTCTGCTCGCATTAGATGACAAACAAATTGATGATAATGTCAGCAAAATACCACACAACATTCAAAATGACGAAAACCTAAAGTAGTGGCAGTGTTGCAGTACCTTACGAAGTTAGAGGAATTTATTGAAAAATCAGAGCCATATGAAAACGCACCAAGAAATGCCTATAAATAGTCAGCCAAGCTTCATTTGTGCAGTGTGTTATATCGTGTGAAAGAACAAAGAAAGCAATGATTTGAGCTTCTCATCTCTTTGCTTATCCAACATTTTCATCCCTAGTCTCCATCTATGTAACCTAGGTGAGAGCTTCAAGTATGAGATTTGGAGAGGAAGCCACCCTAATCCATTCACCAAACATTGTAAAAGAGACATCAATGGAGCCAAGAAATTCAAGAGATTGCATTCTGTGGTTTGACACTTCTCTGTATTCTCCATTTGTAATTTGTACTTTAGTTGTATTTTTAATATGAACTCCATGGCCGAGAGGCCTAAAGATTTTACATCAATGCAATGCACTTTCAATTTCATTCACCCATTTGTTTACTTATTGCCTGTAATTGTTCTTTATTCTATCATTGAATTAAAGAGTTAGATTAGTTCTTTGAAAAGTCTGGAAGTTTGTAATGTTTAATTTGTTTAATCAGACTTATAATCAACACCTAATTCTATTGAAAAGAAATAATTAAGCATTGGGAGTTAACTACTCGGGAGAGCAAGTAACTAAGACCTCATTAAACAAACATGGAAGGGATTTTAGAAATAAAATCAAGTCTATGGATTTCTCTTAAACGTACATATAAGAGATGCGAGTGTGTGTGGTACAAAGGTGTCGAGAGGTTGCTTTCCTTAATTAGAGGATGAAACATAAAAGTTGCATTCTGAAATACTGATATAAACTATACATTCATTTCAGCATGTGCATCCCGAAAGGTGAGCATGTGTAGCAAAGGCGACGAGAGGTTGCTTGCTTTATTTTGAATTGAATGAATAATTTGTACCGCCTCAAAGAAATAAGTCTTCTCTTTATATCACGGTATAGTATAGTCAACTTTCCTGCATTATTTCTAGTTTCTGAGCAACGTTGGTTCAATTGCATTCATAATCATTCACAATCCAATTACCTTTTACACCACACTAGTAGTGTAAATAATGATAGTAGTTTAGATATGTGATGCTGTGAATATGAAATACTATATAGATACTGCATGAGTCCTTACTAGTCGTTATGTTCCAATGTTACTTTAAAATCCGTGTGTTCGACCATGGCTTACTCAGGAAACTTATCTTTTCATTTACACTTGGACAAGAGAGAGAAAAACTTGTACACAACATGACATATCATTAGAGTTAAGTAACGAAATAAGATTATGATGACTGCGCCTTTTATCGCATGAACATATTCTTTGCTCCTAGCTGAGTCGCATACTTAGAACCTTAATGATAAATCTACGATATAACAAAGCATGATTCACAACCAAACAAGCATTTGTGCATAACAACTCTTCAACTATTCCTAGCTTAGTCGCATTCTATTACGTTACAATGCTTAGCATCATTTGTGTATTTCAACTCGTTTTAGATGTTGAATTTGACTTTTTGATCATTGACCCTCATGAGCAATTCCCATTGGTGGACATCAATAAGAGTGTGACCAGTAGACAAAAATGGCTGCCCCAAAATGATAGGAACCTCTCGTGCAGTTTCATAATCTAGAATGATGAAGTCTGTGAGGAATATGAACTTGTCCACTTGCACTAAAACATTTTCAATCTTTCATTTATGATGGACAATAGATTTGTCAGCCAACTGGAGTGATACTGTTGTAGGCCTTTTCGCGTCAATCCCCAATTTCTTGAACATAGAAAGCGACATCAAGTTGATTTTGGCTCCAAGGTCGTATAGTGCGCAACCAAGATCTATTTTGCCTCTTGAACAAGGGATAATGAAGCTTCCTAATCTTTCATCTTTCCTGGAAGCCCCTTTAATGATTTCACTTGTCTCTTATATTAACGCCACTTTTAGAAACTCATTCGACCTTTGTTTCTTTGACAGTGTGTCCTTAAAAAATTGACATACGAAGGCATTTGCTCCAACGCCTCAACAAGCTGAATGTTTATAAGCAACTGCTTGAGCACATCAAGGATGCGTTTAAACTGTTTCTCGTTGCCTTTCTTGTTTAGGTGACTAGGAAAAGAAGGAGGCGACAAAGGAGCAGAGGTTGACGCTTTCTTAGACATTTCTCTTCTTTAAAAATTTTGTCTATCCTCATCTATTTCCTTATTTTTATGCAAGGAAGAAAAGTTAATAGTTAAAGAAATATCGTTAGAAGAAACATCACTAGTGTTGTTGGTTGGTTCGGTAATGGTATTTATGGGTAAAGAAGGTGGTATTCTACATTCTCGGTCAGGCTCATGGATCGTCAAAGGTCATTTGCTTCGTAATGTAATAACCTTACATTGCTCTTTCCCAGATCCTCAAGTGTTACTAGGCATTTCAGTGTTACTCGAAAGGGATCCTCTTGGTATTCTAGTCAGCTCACTTACTATTTGGCCCAATTGTACCTCCAGATTAGGAATAGTGGTGGCTTGGCTTTATAGAAGGGCATCATTCTTCTGCATGTACTCCTTCGAAAGGTTTTTCATGGAGGAACTTGAGGAGGATGTGTTATTCTGTTGTTGTGAAGGAGGGTTATGCGGCTTAGAGTTGTGATGGTTTTAATGATAACCAGAGCTTTCACTCCATCCAACATACTGGCCGCCTGGTCTGTTCTATTGTGGATTGCTTCTTCCCCACCCAAAATTAGGATGATTCTTCCACCTTTGATTGTAGGTGTTGGATAAGGATCATGCTTCAAGTATACAACATAATCATTGTTTTGAGGCATGCGTTCGTGTCATGTGCACTACCGCATCCTACACATCCCATCTCCTCCATCCTTTTGACCATTTGAACCTGATTACTCCCTGCATTAACTTGCATTAATGTCATAGATTGGAGCAGATTGGTCATAGCTATCATCTGTCTTTGTAGTGTTATTCCCACATCTTTGTCAATTCCATCTTCATTTTCTTGCCTCTTTCCGTAGCGCGAACCAAAATTGTTGTCTTTCCACTCTTTGTGGTTTCTAGGCATTATGTTTAGAGTGTCCTTAATTTGAGTATAAATCTTGCTCATCAACCTAACAGCTCCTACGACTGCACCATCAACAGTCTGTTGCGTTGCCCCGTTCAGCCCATCATAAAATACTTCTATCAAAATGCATTTAGGTATGTCATTATGTGGGCATTCCATTATTAGTCTCTTGTACATATTCCACGCGTCGTACGAGCTCTCTCCTCATTCTTGCATTCTCTTGCGGTGGGAAGAACTTGTTCATGAACTTTTCTATTAGTTGGTCCTATGAAGTTATCTCGCCTGCTTCTAGGATTGCTACCCACTTCTTCGCTTAGTCCTCAAGGGTGAACTAGAAAAGAGTAAGGTGGAGCTCTTCTTGAGAAATGTCTGGCAGGTGGAAGGAATAACATATGGCAAAGAAATCCTTGAAATGGGTATGTGGATCCTCACCTAGGTATCCTCCAAATTGACCTGCAGTTTGGATCATTTGAAGCATGATTGGCTTCATCTCGAACCTGACATTGCCAAAAGTAGGATACACAATTCTTGGGCTGAAGTCGTCCAGATTAGGAGAAGCATATTCTCTGATAGGTTTCTTCACATCGTGGGCTATCAGAATTGGGTCGTTTTCTTGGGCCTCGTTCTCATTGCCTAAACTCTGATTCCTATTGTTCGCATTTCCTCCTTAGGCATAAGAGGGACATTTAGGGCCCATTTGGTAACGTTTTTGTTCCATGTTTTCTGTTTTTCGTTCCCTGTGATATGAAAACCCTAGGATTTAAAAATTAGGAACCCAATTGGTGAACTCCTAATAACAAATTCTAAAACCTCTAAATAAATTTGAGAAAAACCCAAGTGAATGGATTAGATTTGGATTACCCTTTGATCGAAGACCAAGAGATAAAGAGAAACTAGTTTCTCACTCCATGTTCGAACACTCCACAAGCAAGGTGATCAAACTCACCTGAATGTTCTTGGCTTGCAACTCTAATCAAGAATTGCAAAAGATGGCGATGAGGCTCTGTCATCTACCAAAGAATTTTCATTCATACCCTAAAACATCAATTATAAAAAATTCCTTTAAACAACCTAAAGGCAAGACCTAAAAAGCCTCCAAATAAAATCCTTACTCATTGTGAAAGTACTAAGTTAACCCTACTTAAATGTTATTAAAAGAACAAAACTGGAAAATATTAAAAATACATCATAATTATTAAATAATGTCTAATTAATAATTTGATGTTTGGTTGGTTCATATCATCATCTCCTTTTTATGAAGAATTCATCCTCAAATCCAAATCAAAGCCTTGCAAAGCATTCTTGAAGTCAAGATAAGAAAATAATGTCAATTCCTTGGACTTCTTTTCGTTGGTATCCCTTGCAAAGCATCATCTAAGTCATGAGATGTCAAAGGTAGACACCACCTTGCATTCCTCCTAGTTTTGAAAGAATGTTGGTCCTTCAAACCTCTATTCAGTTTGTGACCATCAAAAGAACTTGAACTACTCATGTAGCTTTGTTTTAATACTTTTACTTCTTGCAAAAATTTAAAGGAAAAACTAGGCAAACTTAGTGAAAGTTTACATGTTAGAAAACAAACTCCTTTATCATCCTCACAAATTTTCAAACTCACATTTGACTTTTCTCTCATCAATGTTTGCACACTTTTCTTCTTCATATATTTCTATTGTTTTTGTTTCAGTCTCATGCCTTTGTCTTCCAACTCACACACAACAAGTTTTTTTTCTCTTGGAAACAATGATACAACAGTAGAATCAAATATTACCTTAGACTCTATTGGACTAGAAAATACGTCAGTTTTAAGTTCACACCATCTACTTCCTCTACCCCACTACCATAAAGCATTTGTGTTATTTTAATCATAATTTCCAACTAAAACTAAACCTTGCCACGAACAAGGGAGTCCACTTCACTCCACTCCACTCCTAGCCTCAAACGGCCCCTAAATGGTTAAAATTTTTGCTATGGAATGTAAATAATTTGTCCCATTCTTTTATTTTTTAAAATCCCCCAAAACTAAAAGTGGTTATTTTGGATACTTTCCCCTTTGTTTGCCCTCAACTTTTTTTTTTTTTTTAATTAACATTATTATTTTTTACTTTGTGTTTCGAATCCAAACTTTTTCTCCTCTAGAACGCGCACAAACTCGTGATAGCGGCGCGCCACAGCGCCATATACGGAAGCTTGAAAGCAAGTTCTCAGAAAAAAAGTTTAGGAAAACACTCATCGCCAAGGAGAGATTGAGGGGGAAGCAAAATCTGGAATCTAGGGGCAAAGAGTAAGCATGCATTACAAGAAACAACCCTGCAGAGATTTTCAGCGTGGGAGGTACGGTGAATTTCCTTCATATTTTCGTCTATTTATTGCTTTTTTCCATCTCTATATTCGACAATTTCAGCCTATTTTCCCCTTCCTTGATTGTTTATAGTTGCTAATTTGTGCCAAGACTTTCATACACCGTATCTTTTTCCTTTACGAGTGTACTGAAGACTAAGACTTTTGATAATTTGAACCGAGCTATGTATGAACTAAGTGGGTTACGTTCTTTCTGAGATTTAGTGGATTCTACCAGCACTTGAATTTGTTCCATTCAGGGAAGTAAGATACTTTTAAAACTTCCCAGGCTTTTTGATTAGATTATAAGATGTGAGAGTAAATGGATTTTGAGTTAAAGGTTCGATGAAGCTACATTTTTTTATGGTGCATGTTTAATATGCTTTTGCAGCACGTGCAAATCTAATGCACTATGCATATAAATCCGATAATCATTCTAGGATAATACATCCATGTTTGTTGATATTGCTTAAGCTTTTAAATGGCTGGGGATGTGTTGGTTGTTCAACAACAGTGTCTCATATTTTCTCATTTAAGAATTGTTGGGATGAGTTACTTCAATCATCTCCAGCGACCACCACCTTCGGCGACCAACTTGGACGATCACCTTCGATGACCTACATTGATCATCTCCAACAACTAACTCTAACGACTGACTCAACCGTTCACATACTAAAAAAAAACTTGGTTAGTGAAAGTGTTTTTGATTATAAAATTAAAATTATTAGTTTATAGCCTTGTGGCTTTACTTTTGGTTTTGCCCAAAATGCCTCACATGATTTGTGATAGTTGTTATCTCTCATACACCATGATCATCTCTTTATCTAGCTAATATGAGGCTTTGATGACATTCTCAACACCAACATACATGCATAATAAATGCTAACTACAATTTGACATAAAATGTCATAAAAGACCCTAACCCCTTGATGACCTTTTTTTTTTGTTTTTTGTTCTTTTTTTTTGGTGTGTGTGTGCACAGTACACTCATACATTACACTTATGTGAAAGTTTATTATAATTTTATCGTTTGAATGAAACCAAAATATTTTGTCTACCTCAAGTACAGTGGTTACATATAAAAAATTGTAACAGATATGATATGTGATGGTTTTAAGTTGACATCTCAACTAAGAGCTAGAACATTGAAAAAATATATGCGCAATTGAAGGGTTAAACAAAAAGTTAAGTAAATGAAAATAACCACAAGAAAATCATACCTTTTTAAATTACAAAAAAATGCACCATTTACCCCTAGCATTATAACTCAACTCGACACCCTAAACATAGACTTCCGAACTCCACATACATATTAACTCCACGGACATATTAATTTCAGTTTGTACAACTCAACTCAACGACTCAAACAACCTTCAAGAGATTCTTGAAATTGGTAGTTCGTTGATGTAATTACTGTAGTCTTTCTTGTATGGGTTGACATTGTTCTCTCAGGACTCCTTGTATTGGGTGGGGGCGGATTTGGCCCGTATTTGATGATTGTTGGTTGATGCTAGATATTTGGAGGAGATGATGAGGGTGCTAAGGGGGTGTCAACCTAGTCAAGATGTTCGAGTGCGCCTGCCGATCCTCAGTCTCTCTATTTGTGTACTCTCTGTGTAATTCTCTTGTACTTTGAGCATTAGTCTCATTTTTTGTTAATAAAATTTGAGACTTGTCTCCTTTACCAAAAGAAAAAAAGAAACCCTAAACCCTAAACCTCTCACTCCCTCTCCCCCTCCTCTCTCTCCTCTCCCCCATTCGCTCTTAGTATAATTTTCTTGTACTTTGAGCCTTTGTCTCTTTATTTATCGATATTAATAAAGAGTTGTTTCCTTTGCAAAAAATTAAAACTCAAAATTAGCTAGTCTTTTAATTGGCTGGCTATCGGTTTTTTCCTTAATATGTAAATAATTGACGGTTCAATGGATTTCAGTCCAGCGGCTGTAGAGGATCGTTCTTGGCTGGGATGTTCCTGCTGGGATGGTTGCAAGGTGGTCTGACAGACTTGAAATAAATTAACTGCAATTTTCATAAAGAACCATTTCCTTATGGGCTTTACATGTGAAACCCTTTTGTTGGATTGTGATGGAATCTTGTTGTTAGTTCTTTAATAGAAGAAGAAAGATCTCCTTGTATACTATCAAGCTTTGACAATTATAATATGAGATCTTGATGGCCTAACTAAACAAAGAGATTAAAATTATCCATTAAATCAGAACTTTTTAAATGACTCGCCATTAGGCTTACTACTTTTTTTTCTTTCTTTTTTGGCTCATTCTTTCTTCTCTTGTTTCATGCCCCCAATTAAATCATATCGTGTTTTATGATTTATCCAAGTTGAGTTGCTGGTGCCACTTATTTATGTCTATGTGCTGCTTTATACTTACTGCCTAATTTTTCATATTTCAGTTGTCAGTTTGGTGAAAGGTGCAAATTTCTCCACGCCACTCAGCAACCACAACAACAAAAACCTAATCCCTTTGGATTTGGAGTTCCTAACAACGGTCAACCTAAAGCGGTTGCTGATTTTGGATCCAAACAAAACCAATATAAGGTCTTCTCATTTTTGCGACCTTATGATAACAGATAATTGAAGTCATAGCAACATACTTTTTTAATAATACATGTACAAGAGTGTCTATAAAAGGAGTTGGAGGTCATTCACATAAATATTAGATTACATGAAAGAGTGCCACTACCACTATATATCGTACACAATACAAGACCCATTTAAAGACTTAATTATGTTGGACGTGGACCTATATTAGCGTAAGTAACACGAACAAAGATATGGGACTTGGATATGACATACACAAATATGTCAATATGGTGCATGCATATGTCATAGCACAAATATTCAACAGTTTATAATAAAGTAGGAGTTGGACAAAAATATGTTGGGATGCATCGTTTTATAAGAATATATGTCTGTGTATTGATAGATTTACTACTTTTGTTATATCATAAATAAAGCTGATAGGTTATGGTAAATTACATTATATCAAAACCAATTTTTTTCTTGAATAGGAAATTAAGCTTTCCATTAATAAAATGAGAAGAGACTAATGCTCAAAATACAAGGAAACGAAATTGAAATACCAAAATACCAAAACAAATACACAAAAAAGAGAAATTGCTTGCGGAAATATGGTTTGAATGTAACCAAAGGATATTCCATGATAAGTACATGGGTTGGTCAGAACGTATGGACATTGCAAAAAGAAATGCAGCTGCTTGGTGCACTCTGAATGAGGAGTTTAACGCATACTCTAATCAAGATTTGTGTTTGAATTGGTTAGCTTTTACCTCTTAAGTTAGTTAGAATTGTGCGATTAGATCATAAAATGCACAACCAACTTTCATTTGCCTTTTTCCTCTACCTTGATTTGATGTACTCATTTATTATAACTTCTATTATTACTAGTATTGTCTGGACATGATGAGGATGCTAAGGGGTATCAACCTAGTTGAGATGTCCGGGTGCATTCCCTGATCCCTAGGTCTCTTTATTTGTACTCATAGTATATATCTCTTGTACATTGAGTTTTATTCATTAATAAAGAGACAATCTCCTTTTCAAAGAAAAAAAAGAAGAAAAAAGAGAAGGACTAACTAAGCAAGAGAAAAAAAAACTAATCCAGATCAAACATGAAGAGGCTTGAACTCGAGCTGAAATAAAATGTGCAATCCAAGGAAAAGCTTATATCAAAATCAATATTAATTAAAAGGAAATAAAATTAGAAGGGTTTGAACATAAAACCTTTTGCACTGATACCATTTTAAATTACCAATCAACCCAAAGACTTTTAGTTGATAGGTTACAATAAATTTAATTATATCAGTACTTGAAAGAACTTGAAAATAGAAAACATATGTAAATGCAAGAGCAAAAAATGTACTTGTAGTAGCGGACGGTGAAAGGGGATGTTTTTAATGGGTGAGAGAGATTCAGGAAGAGGTTATTTCCTATTTTTTCCAAGCTTAATGGTGTTGTGGTTACTCTTGAACCCTCCATTCAAGGTTTTGATTGGAGTTCCATTTACAAAAGGAAAGGCAAGATTTGGTTCATTTGATTTCTTTGGAAGAAATCAGAAATGCTGTCTTTTGGTTGCGATAGAACTAAGTCTCCTGGTTTAGATGGTTTCTTGATGGCCTTCTTTCAAAATAGTTGTGATCTTAATGGGGAGTTGGAAAGCTTGTTTAAGGAATTTTCTGAGAGGGGCATTTTAACCCATTCTATTTTTGCAATCTTTGTTTGCTTTATCCTAAAGAAGGATAAGATCAACAAGGTTAAGGACTATAGGTTTGTTAGTTTCATTACCGGTGTTTATAAAATTTTAGCTGAAGTTATGGGGTTGAAAAAAGTCCCTACGACATTACTGAGATGCAAGGTGCTTTTATTGTGAGTAGGCAAAATTATGGATTCGTCTCTGATAGCCAATGAAGACATTTAGGAGTACTGTCCCAAGGGAAGAGGGGGTTGGTTTTAAAAAATGACTTTTAGGAGGCCTACAATCATGTGGGTTGGAATTTTTGGGCAAAAGATTTTGGATAAGGAAAGGTTTGGTTATAAAGGGAGAATGTGGAGGTGGGCCTATACGAGGAGTGTTTGTTTCTCTTTCCTACTTAATGGTAGATTGGGGGAAAAGTTTGGGCCTTAAGAGGGGTTAGGCAGGTGATCATTTATCCCTTTTCCCTTTTTCTATCAGTGGTGCATGTTTTGGGCAAGATTATCAGGAGGTGTGTTGGGGTAACATTCTAGAGAACTTCACAATGGGTGAGCACAGAGTGGCCTTACCCCACCTCCAGTTTGCATTTTTGGGCTTTTTAAAGTTGTCTTATGTTAAAATCAATAGAAGCAAGATATGTCTCGACAATCCTAAAAATATGAGGTAAGATCTCTTTCCATCTCTCTTCTCTTCTCTCCCTTCCCCTTTATTCTAGCCACAACATTCTCCGACGAATTTTCGGCGTTTTCAACAGACTCAAAAATGGAAGTGAAGAGCTACAAGATCGTTAACTCCTGCTACTGCATTTGGTTTGAAAATGGGCTGTTTCACATTGAAGATGTAGATTTTTGAAAAATCCGCAGTTATCCAGCTATAATTGGAATGGTTAGAGCCAGATTGGTAGTTCTTCATAAAAAATGAAAACATTGGAAGTGGAGCAACAAGACTGACAAAATTCCGAACTCCATTTGGTTGGTTTCTGAGGTGTGTCGCTCGAAGTACCTCCGAAAAGTTGTTTATTCACGTTTTCTTAGGAGTTTCAAAACAAGGATGGTTCTCTTTCTTGAATACGATAAGGAATTTTTTGATGAATTACAATTGCATGTTATGGCATCCCACATTATACTGTGCCCAACGAAATCCTCTTCGGAAAAGTTCCAATTTCCAACTCTTCCTTCGCTGCTTTTTCTTCTTCTTCCTTCTCATCCTCAAAGGCTAAGTCTAAAAAACACCAAAATCAAGGGTTCTCCCACATCTCTTCAAGACTTCCCCAAACATTTTGTAGAAGGAAAAGGGTAAAGGTGGCCTCTAAAAAAAAGCTTACAAAAGTAAAATTGGTTTTAGATCAGAATCCAGATTTTTTAGAGGCAAATTGTGTCTTAATTCAAGCCCCTTCTCTAATCCTACCTAGTTTTTTTGCTCTTTGTATACTTCTCATGTACTTAGAGCTTTGTCTCTTTATTATTTATCTTTAATAAAGAGCCATATCTTTTCCAAAAAAAAAAAAAAAAAAAGTTTCAAGCACCTTCTCAATCAAACAGGTCAGATCCTCAGAACTCGTTCATCCTCATTTTAAATACTTTGTTTTCTCTATGCCTAATTCAAAGCACTTGAGATATTTGAATGGTGTTCTTGACAAAAGATAAATTGGGACAAATCCACCCTTTGTGGCATCAACATCGATGACAGTAAGATCTCCTCAGCAGCTGGCTTTCTAAACTGTAAAATAGAAACCCTCCCAATAATGTACTTGGGTCTTCCATTGGGAGGATATCCTAAATCTTCTCAATTCTGGCAGCCGGTGTTAGACAAGATTCGAAGGAAGTTAGATAAATGGAAACGTTTCAACCTATCAAGAGAGGGAAGATTAACCCTTTGCTCTTCTGTCTTATCTAACCTTCCAACCTATTACATGTCTATTTTCCTAATGCCAAACAAGGTAGCTAAAGTCATCCAAATATCTATGAGAAACTTCTCCTGGGAAGGCAACAATGGCAGTAACCTGAACCATCTAGTGAACTGGAAGACAGTATCCAAAACTCAAAAGGAAGGTGGTCTCGGATTAGACAGAATATCAATAAGGAATTTGGCTCTGCTCGCCAAATGGGGTTGGAGGTTTTCTCAAGACCAATCTTCCCTTTGGTGCACGGTAATACGGAGCATTCATGGCAGTAACACATTCAAATGGCATACTAGCGGTAAAGCGGTTTCAAGCTTACGTAGTCCATGGATAAGCATCTCAAGGCAGTGGCATAAGATTGAGGCTTTGTCAGTTTTTAAAATTGGAAGAGGAGACAAAACTCAGTTTTGGCTAGACCCGTGGTTGGACAGGATTGATCTCAAAACAGCCTACCCAAGACTCTTTAGACTTCCCCCTCTCCCAAAGCATCTATGCCTGAGATTTGGGACCAATCTATTGCATCATGGTCGCTCATTTTTCACAGTCACCCCTATCTAAACATCTTGCGCCATCTACACCAATGGATGCCAACATGGTCAAATGTCTATGGAAGTAAAAAAGCCCAAGAAGAGTCAACATAAGTGTTTGGATTCTGTTGAATGGAAGCCTAAACTGCGCGTTTGTTTTACAGAAAAAACTACCCTCCCATTCCATCTCCCCTCATGTATGCCCACTATGCCTTGGGGCTCTTGAGGACCTTCAACATTTATTCTTTAACTGTGTTTATGCCATAAACTGCTGGTCCAAGCTATTTCGTACCTTTAACCTCAGTTGGTCTTTTGACAAGGTTTGCAACAACAATGTTTATCAGTTACTTATTGACCTTAAGTTAAAGAATCAGGTCCTACTCTTATGGGTTAACGTAGCAAAGGCTATCTTGACTGAGTTGTGGTTCGAGAGAAATCAAAGAGTATTCTACAACAAAGCATCGCAATGGTCAGACATATTTGAACTTGCTAGGCTAAATGGTAGAAAATTCAAAGATTTCTCGCTGCAAGCCATCGCCCTAAACTGGCAAGCCTTCATCCATCCTCCTTGAAATTGTCTTTTCTATCGGGCCAAGATATTCTAGTCCTTTTACTTCCCTACAGTTCCCCCTCATCCTCAGCGCTATCGTTTAGGTTTCCAGAGTTCATTTTGATAAGTTGTTTTGTATTTTACTTAGCTTGTTTATTGTAATTTATTGGTTTATATTTTGTTCTAATATTAGGCATTCTGTCCTAACTGTTCAGTTATCAGGCTAAACTTATAAAGCCTCAATCTTTCGCTAGGTTCATTTAATAGGATATGATGAGGGCGCTATAGGGGTGTCAACCTAGTTGAGATGTCCGGGTGCGCCTACTGATCCTAGTCTTTGTTTTTGTTTTTTGCTCTTTGTATAATTCTCTTGTACTTAGAGGTTTGTCTCTGTTTCATTAATTATGAATAAAAGAGGCTCGTTTTCTTTTTAAAAAAAGAAAAAAAAATTCAAAGGTAAAAGTTTTGAGAGGTTCTCCTACCCAAACTCAAATCTCTTTGTCGAAAAAGAGGAGTATCAAAATTTGAATCTCTTATGTGAGCAGCGAGGAAGCCGAATATTTGCCAAAGACAACGAAGAAGGATGACCAGTCGATTAAGGATCCTTTAGAATCTGATTTTTTTTTCCTTTAAAAGAGACGAGTTTCAAATTTTATTAATAAAACGAGACTTATGCTCAAAATACATGAGAATTATACAAAGAGCACACAAATGAAGAGACTAAGGATCAGCGGGCACACCCGGACATCTCAACTAGGTTGACATTCCCAAGCTTAGCACTTTTTTAGATAGAGGAGGATTTTATTACTGAGAAACAGGCCTCTTTATTTCCCTCACAAGCTCTGCACTGTGAATTTCAGATCACTTGAAGTCAATTGTTCAGAAATGTGAAATTATGTAGGTTTGAGTACATAATTTAGACTTTGATCTTGGTTTTTCAGCCATTTATTTTTTAAGTCTGTTTTAGTGGATCACGAGAGGTTCGACGAATGCTTCTACTATTTTGGCCCTCTGAAGTTATTATGAAATATTCTAGTTCTAGTCACTTATGCAAGATTTAAGGAGGACTTAGGAGGCATATTTTTTCAACAATTCTCGACTTGAAGCTGCATGGCTGTTTGCTCTCCCTTGGTGATTCCTTTCATCCATTTTGAAGTTTTTAGTCTGCAATTTTCAGCTAATTTTGGCTTCTTGTTGAAAGATTTTTAAGTTCGCTTTGTTCTAAGTTTTCTATTGTTTGCTCAGGGTTTTGATTGTTTTGTTCCATTCTTTTGTACTTTTGTTTGTTAGTTAGAATGTTGCAATTAGTTCAAAATCTGCACATCTAGCTTTTATTTGCCTTTTTTCTTCTCTGTATTATCCTGATGTACTTCTTGATTCTTATAATTTATATTTTATTAGTATTGTATGGACATGATGAGGACGCTTAGGGTTTAGGGTTTAGTTGAGATGTCCGGGTGCCCCTTGATCCCTAGGTCTCTTTATCTGTACTCATAGTATATATCTCTTGTACTTTTAGCTTTCTAATTATCACTGTCTTTGTTTCAAAAAAAAAAAAAAAAAAGAAGTCAGGGAGAGAGTTTGTTACAAGCTCTTGCACATGAAGAGAATACGGAAGAGTTGCTGGACATATATTCTTTGGATAATTTGATGAAATTGCTATCAAAGCAGATGTCTTAGCTCTTTATAAAAGAGAGGAAATAGACTTAATTCAGAAAAGTAAGTTGAATTGACTGAAGTTGGGTGATGAAAGCAACAACTTTTTCCATCGTTTTCTTGCTGCCAAAAGAGAACTTGATTTCAGGGCTGGTCAATGATTAAGGTATCCCTATAGCATCCTTTAATGAAATTGAATGCCTTATTATTGACTTCTACAAGACTCTACACAAGAAGTCCCCTAACGCAGGCTCTCTTCCTATCTCTCTCGACTGGCCAGTGGTTTCGTTTGATCAAAATAAGAGGCTCATTTCAAGTTTCAGTTTGGTTGAGATAAAATCAGCCTTGAATTTAATGGGTAGGAATAAGGCCTCAGGTCCAGATGGTTTTACAGGAGAAAATTTAGGGACCAGCTCAAAGATAACTTCCTTACACTCTCCAATGAGTTTTATGAGAATCGGAAATTAAATGCCTGCGTGAAGGAGAATTTCATTTGTTTGATTAAGAAGAAAGAAGATGTGGTAAGGGTGAAGGACTTTAGGCCAATAAGTCTCACAACTTTGGTGTATAAGTTGATTGCAAAGGTGCTCGTGGTAAGATTAAAGAAGGTAGCGCCAAGTATCATTGTCCCTACACAAAGTGCTTTTTGGGAAGGCTGGCAAATTTTGGACCCTATCTTCACTGCCAATGAAGTAGTTGAGGAGTACAAAATTAATCAAAAGCAAGGTTGAATTCTTAAATTAGATGTTGAAAAAGCCATTGATAGATTGGATTGGGACTTCTTAGAGAAAGTATTGAGGAAAAAGAACTATAATTCTCGATGGATCTCTTGGATCATGGGATGTGTGATAAATCTTAAATATTTGATCTTCATCAGTGGTCGCGCAAGAGGGAGAATTTCAGCTTCAAGGGGATTAAGGTAAGGAGACCCTCTTTCTCCTTTTCTTTTCCTCTTGGTTAGTGAAGTTTTGAGTAGTCTATTCTCCAACCTTCACAAGAAGAAGATGTTTGAAGGCTTCGTAGTTGGAAAGGACAAGGTTCATGTTCCTATCCTCCAATTTGCGGATGATACTTTATTGTTTCATAAATTTGATAAGGCTATGATGGAAAATTTGAGGAAAACGTTAGTAGTTTTTGAATGGTGCTCAGGGCAAAGGATTAATTGGGAGAGATCAACTATTTGTGGTATTAACACCGAGGACAACGAGGTTTTATCAACTGCTTCAAAACTGAATTGCAAAGTGGAAAGCTTTCCGATAATGTACCTTGGTCTTCCTTTAGGTGGCTACCCAAAGAGTTCTTCATTTTGGCAGCCTATTATTGATAATATCCAAGGAAAGCTGGAAAAATGGAGAAGGTACAACCTCTCTGGGGATGATCACTCTATGCAAATCTGTTCTATCCAGCCTACCAACATATTATATGGCTGTTTTTCTCATGCCTGAAAGTAGACTCAGCTCCTTGGAAAGAATTATGAGGAAGTTCTTTTGGGAAGGAAACAAGGGAGGAAAGCTGAACCACTTGGCAAAATGGGATCTTGTCATTAAATCCCATAAGGATGGAGGCCTTGGGATGAGTAAATTGAAGCACAAGAAGTTGGCTCTATTGTCCAAATGGGGATGGTGCTTTATGTTCGAACAAAATTCACTATGGTGTCAAGTAATTAGAAGTATCCATGTAAGTAGTCCATTCAACTGAGAATGACTAATATGAGGTAAGTATGCTCTCTCCTCTTTCCTCTCCTTCCTTCATTGTCTTCTTCATTGATCATCTGCACCTTTCGAGTGATTTCTCCGGTGTTCTCTCCTATTTCGGTCCCCGACATCACCTTCAATCTTCTCTGGTGTTTTCTTTGGCTTAGTCCTAACACAATGGAAGTAGCAATTTGCAAAATTCTTCATTCGCACTGTTGCGTTTGGCTGGAAAATGACCGTTTTCAAGTGGTGGATGTGGAAGCTCAACAATCTCTAATCGTCTCAGAAGCCCATCTGAATTGGTTCTGGCAGCGATAACACAGTTAGTCAGAGGCCTGAAAGACCATTTCTTTCTAAAATTTAGGGAGCTAGACCGTGGGAGAACGAAGCTCTCAAAAGTTCAGATCCGACAATGGTTGGGTTTTATGTTGCGACTTCTTGCCGGTTTCAGGTGGACGTTCAACCACCAGGGTTTTTTCAGGGGAAGACAAAAAGGGGTGGTCGTCCTTCCTCTTGATGTTGGAATGATTCTTATCAAACTTGGAATATAAGAAATGGTTCTCTAGCCATCGTCCTCCAACTCTAACTCCATTCACAGCTCCAGAGTTCGTCTTATGTAGATAGAGTTAAGTCTCTTGATTTTACAGATATTGATCAGTTTAAAGGGAACCCGAGCCATAGTAAAGGTGCGATTGAAAGTCCACTACCCTCCCTGTTTTGAAGTTAGGAATACAGAATCTTCGGGCCTCTGTTTGGGCATAGCAAAATAGAGTATTTCCTCGGGTCATCTGAATCTCCACTATTCGAGTAATCTGACCTCTCCTTATTGGGTTCACAAGAATGAAGAGGTTTTCATGGAAGGTTTCATCTCCACTATCGCCTCTTTATTTTTGTGAACCCAATAAGGAAAGGTCAAATTACTCGAATATTGAAGAATTGGATCACCTGAGGAGGTGTTCTGTTTTGTTGAAAAGCTCAAACAGATGCCTGAAAATTCTGTAGTCCTTTTCTCAAAACAGGGGAGGGCTGTGGGCATTCAATCTCACCTTTACTGTGGCTCGGGTTCCCTTTAAACTGATTAATAGCGGTAAAATCGTGGGATTTAACTCTATCTACATAAAACGAACTTTGGAGTTGTGAAGGGAGTTGAGCTCGAGGGTGGTGACTCGAGAACCAATTCTTATATTCCAAGCTTGATAAGAACCTTTCCAACATCAGGAGGAAGGACGGCCACCCTTTTTTGTCCTCCCCCGAAAAAACCCTTATGGTTGAACGACCACCAGAGGCCAACTAGAAATCGCAACACAAAACCCAACCATAATCGGATCTAAACTTTGAGAGCTTCGTTCGCCCACTGTCAAGCTCCCCAAATTTCAGAAAGAAATGATCCTTCGGGCCACTAACCAACTCTACTATCGCAACAAGGAAGCATTTCATATGGGCTTCTGAGACGACTATGGATTGTTGAGCTTCCACATTCACCACGTGAAATCGGTCGTTTTCCAGCCAAACACAAATGTGCGATTGAAGAATTTTGTAGCTTGCTACTTCCATTGAGAAGTGATTGAACCGAAGAAAAAACCCAGAGAAGAATGAAGGTGATGCCGGGGGTTGACCGGGAAAGGAGAGAACGTGGGAGAAGTCACCGGAAAGATGCAGAAGATCAAAGGAGAAGACTGCAGAGGGAGGAGAGAGGAGAGCATACTTACCCTTTTGCCGAGCTATAACTGTTGTGCTGATTTTAATACGGATCTAGTGTTAATTCAAGAATCCAAAAAGATGATCTTAAGTTGACCTGATATGATGGCTCTGCTTCATCAATAAGATTGGGAAGTGTTTGGAGAAGCTAATTTTTTGGAAGGAAGATAATTTTGAAATGAGAGTAATAATAAACTATGAGGGGTGTGCTTACTATTAGTGTAAGCAATGAAGGGTTAGAAGAGGGCGTGCTTTAGGGGTTTCTAACAAAAAGAAGCCATTCCACTAGTCATCCTTGAGTTGGACTTTGGTCAACTATTCTTGGAAGTTTTGTCATCAAAAGATGTCACATCAAATGGCTTCCCTTTCAACTGAGGCTTAGATGTATATGGACAAGAAAACTATTGGAAGAATTGAGATTCACTCAGACAATGCCCATGCACATTTACTGTGATAATAAAGTAGGGATTTCTAATGTCCACAATCCAATCCTTTCTAACAGAACGAAACATATTGAAGTCGATAAACACTTTATAAAGAAAAAGATCGATCTGGGAGTTATATGCATACACTACCTTCCTACAACAGAACAAATTGCAGATGTGTTAACTAAAGGCCTTCCAAAGTGACAATTCAACAAGTTGGTTGAAAAGCTGGCTATGGATGGTATCTTCAAACCAGCTTGAGGGGGAGTGTTGATTATTTCCTTTCTTATATTATATTTTATTGTATTGATTGTATTATATTGCCAAATTTATTTTTTACTTTGTAATAGATTGTTCTTCTATTTAAGAAAACCCTTCTCTCTTTGTGAAATACAGAAAAAATTATATTATTTTGGCACAAATCATCCAGCTTACCTTGATTTAATTTAACAAACGCATTGTCTACAAACAGAGGATTAGTAATAACGTTTGGAAGAAGTCTTCCGGTGATTTGATGATCTCCTTCCAATCACTGAACAGAGACAGCTTTGATAAAATCCATAGATTGCTGAAATCTTCCTTAAAAACATCAAAATTCTTTTGTATCTAGTAGGAAGTATTGCTCTATTTTTCCTTTGCTAGAATAGGGGGCTGCACTTTAGGCCTTTTCTACATTATTCATGCTATGTCTTTCCATCGCTAGAACAGGGGACTGGGCTCAAAGCTTTTTCGACACTTTAATTGTGGTCTGTGTTTTCATTGATGAAGCAGAGGATGGAGAGCTTTGATTTTCCTTTACTATATCTGCGAAGCTCAAGTTGTGTGTCAATGAAAGAGAAGAACGCTCGAGGAAAACCGTGTTGAAATTTGGAGCTTTCGAGATCAGTTGCCTCAATGGTTGCCTAAGAAGTGTAACGTCTTTGTTTAAAAAAAACATTAAGCAATTCAAGGAAGGAATGCCAGCCTTGCTAAGAAGTACGCACAGGAACGTGAATATAATGTCAACCCCTGGTGATCGGCCAAACGACACATCTCAGAACCCAACCAAAGGTAGCTCTGAATTTCGATATCCTTGTTACTTGCGAGAGAAGAGAGGAGAGAGAAGAGAGAACATACCTTTTAGACAGAGAAGTTGTTTGTAATCTTGAGAGTACAAGCCAACTATCTAATTATGAGGTTTACTATAATTATTACATTCATTGTTGTTATTTGCTTGGCCTTGTTCTTTTTGATTTCTTCATAGTTTTATTTTGGCACCTTTGTTTGGTTGTCTTTTTTTCTTCTTATGTTCTTTCATGTTTCCCAGTTGAATTTGGGAAGAAAATGTCCATATATGTTTTCTATATTACGAATCAAATATAGACAAAAGACCAACTACCAGTGAAGAAAAATTCTTACAAATATGAAATGAAAAATATACACGTAATAATATCTAATATTACAAAATTATAAAGGAAATCCAACATTTCCAATAATTTTGTACGCTGCAACTATTACCAATAAATTTTTTAACCACACCATGACCCAACAAAAACTACTAACTAAATCTCCTATGGAGATACCTTTTGAAATTGCTCCCTTTTTTTATGGCCTTGGAGGATAATTATTTTCCCTAGCTTTCTTGTTTTATGTTCTTTCTTAATTTTTCCATGAATGACATTCATAATGTTAACTTGCTACTCTTTTTTCCAATAGCCATTTGAAAACAAGTGGACTCGTTCTTCCACCCCTACGGGAAATGCTCAATCTCGAAAACCAGACAATCATCTCCCGTCCTCTAATCACAAGTGTGTGTTCAATCCTTTTCATCAGCTTATGTTTTCCTCTGTTTTCTGCTGTTAATCATAAATGTCAATCATTTAAACGGAAATGCAAATTTGTGTATATGAAGATGCACAGATGGAGAGTCTTGCAAGCGCCAAATTGCTGAAGATTTTCAAAATGAGAGGCCATTATGGAAATTGACTTGTTATGGCCACAATAAAAAGTATGTTAACTTTGTGGACTCTTGTCATTATGCTAAAATTTTATTCTATTTCTTGCTGTTCTGAACAATTATTATTATTATTATTTTTGCATCAGTGAATCTTGCTATCGATGTTTGGTTATTTTTTTGTGGAAAACGAAAACTTGGAATTCACGTTTGGTGACATTTATTTGAGGACTTAAAGAGTTTCTTTTGTTCTTTGAACACTAGTTGCAACTGGAGCCTTCTTGCTGAGAACACAACTGCTTGGCATCAAACATCTCTGCAAAAAAAAAAGTACATAGTTGCTTTTGTGGGAGCGTTTAAATATAGTTGTTCTTTAGGAAACCAAGAAAGAGAATAAGCACTCTTTTATTAGGAGCCCATGGGTGAAAGGAATGTTCAATGGTTGGGTTTGGAGTTAAAAGTGAGGCATTCGGAGGGTATTTGATCCTTATGGGATGGGAGTTTGCTTAAAGTTTCATATGTTCTAAAATGGGCGTTTTCTTTGTTAGTGGGATTTAAGGAGGGGTTTTCTTTTTCTCTTTCCATTTTCTTTTGTTTTTTTGTATCTGCGGTTGTCTAGGCCAACTTATACTCGGCTTAACTTATTTCAAGAAGCAACTCTTCTACTTGGGACTCCAACAATACGAAAAAAATTAATGAAAACCACAACTTCCATTGAGAAAAAAATTGAAAGAATACACAAATGTACAAAAAACAAGCCCACAAAAAGGGTGCTCCCTCTATAAGAAGGGACTGTGTTAGGCCCCAATTATATAGCAATACAGTAGGAGGGATAAACAAGGGAAAAGCACGTTTTTGTGGGAGTGTTGCTGCTGCGGGAACATCTGGGGTCCACAGTTAGTTGGGCTG
>JBBPDJ010000004.1:4169008-4180000 GCA_037974625.1 Cucumis cinereus
GATTTTCTCTCAAACCTAAGTGTTTTACATGGTATCAGAGCATTAGAGAAAATTAGGGTTTGAGAATTTAGAACCCTCTTTTGTGTTACATTAGGGTTTTTTTTGTAGAGGGGTGGGCTTATAGTTTTTCCACCGCCGCCGTCATCGGTTTGTTTGCCGCCCATCAGTCGCCGCCGCCATCAGCCGTCAGCCGTCACCGCCGTCGAAAGTTTGTTATTCGACACCACCCAGATCAAAAGGGAGCCCAGCCGCCGATCTACAAAACCCCAACTTTTCAAAGCCGTCCGAGCAGCGCGTGAGGTTCAAGCACCGCCTCTTCCTCTGCCACACCATCCACGCGCCGACGTGTTTAGGTGCGTGAGCTGCCAGTTTCTATTCGTTTTTCGTGGGTTTCGTCGGATCTATTTCCTCTCTTTGGTGGTGTGTTTGTTTGGGCATTCGTGTGGTTCATTCAAGAAAAAAAAATCCTTCCTTTTCGTAAACTAGGGTTTTCTGCACTTTTGATATGTATTTCTCCTGTTTGTTTTGAGGTAATGGCTGACAAGAAAACAATAGTAACGTCAGAGATGATTCCTATGATGTCAAAGGTAACCGAACACAAGTTAAATGGATCAAACTACTATTTGTGGAGATCGAATGTTCGTCACTTTATTAGGAACATTGAGATGGATTGACACATCAAGGAAAAGCCACCAACTGATGCTACAAAATGATTTGGTGGCAAGATGACTCACGAATGCTTCTACAAATCAAGAATTCTATTGACTGTAAAATTGTTGAGCTAGTAAATCACTGTGAATCAGTCAAAGAACTACTAGAATATTTTGATTTTCTTTATTATGGGAAAGAAAACATTAATAGAGTGTTTGATGTTTTTAAGACCCTATATCAACCTGATCAAGGAGAAAAGTCTCTCACGAGTTACTATATGGAGGTCAAAAATACCTATGCAGAATTCAATGCCTTGATGCCAATTAGCACTGATCCAAAAGTTTTCATGGCTCAACGTGAGCAGTTGTTCATGAGTTTCTTAGTTGGTCTTGCACCTAAATATGAGATGGCCAAAGATCAAGTTTTGTCAAGCTAAACAATCTCAATGTTGGAAGAAGCCTATACTCGAATACTTCGCACAGAGAAGCCACAAGCAGTTATGTCATCTGATTCTAGCAGTGCTTTGATTGGACACACAAATGACTATAGAGGTAATAAAGGGGTTGGATCGAGTAGCTCCAAAGGTTATCTCAATCACCAACGAACAAATTTAGGAGATGTTGTTTGTTATTACTGTCATAAGCCTGGCCATACCAGACACGAATGCAGAAGATTGTTGAATAGGGGTCAAAGGGTGCCATCTGCAAATGTTGTTCCTACTTCTGATAATCCTAACAAGTCAATTACAATTTCTTCAGAGGAGTTTGCTAAGTTTCAAAAGTATCAGGAGTCATTGATAGCATCATCTTCTACTCCCATTACTGCCATCGCGGTGACAGGTAACATCTCTAAATGCCTCCTTTCCTCCACTTCTGGGTTATTGACTCTGGCGCTATAGATCATATGACAGGTAACCCCAGTTTATTCTCTACTTTGTGTCTATCTTCCTCTTCGCCTAATGTCACTATGACTGATGGAACATCGACTCGTGTTATAGGATCAGGAACCGTTCATCTTACTAAATTAATTTCTTTGTCCTGAGTTTTAAATTTACCACAATTCTCGTTTAATTTGATTTCGGTTAGTAAACCTACTCGTGATCTTAATTGTTGTGTCTCATTTTTTCCTGGTTATTGCTTATTTCAGGATCTTATGACGAAGCAGACTATTAGTAAAGGGCTTCAATTTGGAGGTCTTTACATTTTTTAACCACAAATACCTACAGCCATCACATGCTCCAGCATGTCGTCTCCTCTTGAAGGACATTGTCGGTTGGGTCATCCCTCTATCTCTGTGTTGAAGAGTCTTCGTCCCCAGTTTCAGCATTTGTCTTCCTTAGATTGTGAGTCATGTCACTTTGCAAAATTTCACCGTTTGAGTTTGTATCCTCGAGTCAATAAACGAGCTAGTGATCCTTTTGAATTAGTTCATTCTGATGTTTGGGGTCGTGTCGTATTGAGTCCAAAGGAGGGTTTCGGTATTTTGTTACATTTGTCAATGACTATTCTCGTGTAACGTGGTTAATATTTAATGAAAAATCGCTCGAAGCTACTTTCTCATTTTCGTAACTTTCATGCTGAAATTCGAACTAAGTTTAGTGGTGCTCTTAAAATCTTACGAAGTGATAATGCTAAAGAATATTTCTCTCATGCACTCAAGTCTTATTTAGATTCTCATAGCATTCTTCAACAATCTTCTTGTGCGATACTCCATCTCAAAATGGAGTTGCAGAACGAAAGAATCGCCATCTTCTTGAAACCGCTAGAACCTTAACGTTTCAGATGCACGTTCCAAAATCTTTTTGGGCTAATGCGGTTTCCACAGCCTGTTTCTCAATAAATCACATGCCCTCATCTGTTCTTAAAGGTGAGATACCTTTTCGTACCCTATGCCTCAAACAACATTTAGTTCCTATTCCACCCAAAATATTTGGTTGTACCTGCTTTGTTCGAGATGTTCGGCTTCAACATACAAAGTTGGATCCAAAGGCCTTAAAATGTATCTTCCTTGGTTATTCTCGTGTTCAGAAAGGGTACCGGTGTTATTGTCCCAGTCTAAACAAATATTTGGTCTCTCATGATGTCACATTCTTTGAACATTTCTCCTTTTATTCCTCACCTTCTCTCTCTTTGAATACGAGTCAGGGGGAGCATCAGGAGTCCGAGGATGATTTCCTTGTCTACAACGTTGCTTCCCTTTCTGGTCCTATTCCCGATTCACCTCCACATGTGTCTACCTCTAGTTGTCCACCCATCACTAAGGTCTATAGTTGATGACAACCTCCTCCAGGTTTATGTCCTGTACCAGAGGCTTCTTTGTCATTGGATCCAGAAACGAGTGATGATCTTCCTATTGCTCTTCGTAAAGGTAAACGCCAGTGTGCTCATCCTATTTTCTCTTTTGTTTCATATAACCATTTGTCGTCTTCTACATGTTCTTTCATTGCATCATTAGAGTCTGTATCCATTCCTAAAACTGTGCGTGAAGCCTTTTCTCATCCTGGTTGGTGTGCTGCAATGGTGGATGAGATGACTGCCTTAGATGACAATTGTACTTGGGATTTAGTTTCTCTCCCTGCAGGAAGGAAGCCTTATAGGCAACTCTCTATGCTGATAAGTAGCGTCGTTATGTGGAGTTTCAAATTGGGGATTTGGTGTTTTTGAAGATTCGGCCTTATAGGCAACTCTCTATTCGGAAGCGGCGCAATGAGAAATTGTCTCCAAAACCGGTGGATTCTTCTACTAATGTGTGGGAAGTGTTGGTGGCATGGAAGGGTTTACCAAGTCATGAGGCTACTTGGGAAATTTTTGATGATTTCCATCATTAGTTTCTCAATTATCACCTTGAGGATAGGGTGATTTTGGAGCGGGAGAGTAATGTTAGGCCCCTAATTATATTGCAATACAGTAGGAGGGGTAATAAGAGAGAAGCACGTGTTTGTGGGAGTGTTGCTGCTGTGGGAACATCTGGAGACCACAGTTAGTTAGGTTGGGGGGGGGGGGGGGGTTATAAGGAAGAAAAGGTGGTAGGTGAGGTGCTCATGTTCATTGTGTAAGAGTGAGATCTTTCTCTCGAGAGTGAGAGGATATAGGGGGGTCTAGTGTCGTGTTCATTGTTACTTGTCTTTGTTCAAGCATATGTCTTTGTTTTACTTTTGGTTTCTATATTACTGATTTGTATTACTTTGATATTGGCCTTTGGTTATTTCAATTGAATAAGATTCAAAAAGCATTGTGGGATCATCTGCATGAATCTTTTTTTACCACTAGGCCAACCCATAACACTTCTTAGTTAGTTTATTGTTACTTGTGTTTTCCAATATTGAGTACTGGACCATCCCATATCCATGTCTTTACGCCTTTGGTGTGCTACTTTATCTGATTTCACACCGGTTCACCTTTTTTCTTTGCAGTGAACCTTGTGACATTGTTGGTGATGTTAGTTACGAAGAACTACGAGCAATTGCTTATGATGAAGCCAAACGAGGAATAAGTTTGCAATCAATTGTAAGAAAACAAGTCGACTGCTTTTGACTTCCTAAAACTATATAATGTTCCTTGTTTTACATTTTGGTTGAGCTTTTATAGGTGATTACATTTTCCAAAGGAATTCTCCTTCTGGAAATAATACACTTTTGTTTCCTAAGGTTTGATATAGGTTGCAGTTGGGTCCTTTCCAAACTTGGCATTTTAACCTTTTGAGGTTTTGAATGATTTCATTTTGTTCCTACTGTTAACACTTTTAATGTTTTAAAAATCCCTACAGAGCATGTGCCTAGGCTCAAAGCACAAATCTGGTTCCTTGCCTTGAAATGTTGTGGCTTACAAAATAAGGCGCGCCTCAGGTGCACACCTTTTGTGAAGCCCTAAGGCTCAAAGCCCGGGACCTTGGGGATTTTGCATTATATTTAAAAAATTGTAATAAGTTGGGATTTTCCTTCTTTATTAACTAAAAGAATTAAATTTACTAAGGAAGAATGACAAGAGGCATGCGAAAGTTTAATAAATTCATTGAAGATTCTAAACTCATAGAAATTCCTTTAATGAATGGGAAATTTTCTTGGTCAAGAGAAGGAAATTCAGCATCAAGGTCATTGCTTGACAGATTCATTGTCTCCTTCGACTGGGACGAGGAACTCTCTGTTCTTCAGTTTTATCTCATCTCCCAACGTACTATATGTCTATCTTCGAAATGCTCGACAAGATAGCTAAATCCATTGAAAGATTAATGAGGAATTGTTTTTGGGAAGGCCACAATGGCAGCAATCTAAATCACCTTACCAAGTGGGAATTAGTTTCCAAAGCACATGGCGATGGAGGGCTTGGTTTAGACAATATAAAATCCAGGAATTTGGCTCTCCTTGCCAAGTGGGGTTGGTGCTTTACACAAAATCAGCAAGCATGTTGGTGCAAGGTTATCTGCAGCATACATGGAAGCAGCGCCTTTTATTGGCATACAAGTGGTAAAGAAGTAGCAAGTCTCCGCAGCCCATGGATAAGTATCTCTAGACAGTGGAGAAAGATTGAAGCTTTGGCTGTCTTCAAAGTTGGAAAAGGTGACAGAACTCATTTTTGGTTAGATGCATGGCTGGATGGCACAGATTTAAAAACAAGGTTTCCTCGTTTGCTTAGAATCTCTTGCCTTCTGAAAGGCTCGATTTTCGAACATTGGGATAGTTCCACAACCTCTTGGTCTTTGAACTTCAGAAGACTGCTTAAAGAGGAGGAAATTATAGATTTCCAGCTACTACTTTGGAAGAGAAACTGGTTAAAAGCCTATGGAAGACTAAAAGGCCGAAAAGAGTCAACATTTCAATTTAGGTTATGCTATTTGGAAGTTTAAATTGTGCTCGAGTCCTACAAAAGAAACTTCCCACTCATTACATTTCTACCCATGTCTGCCCTCTATGTCTAGACCATCAAGAAGACCTTCAACATCTGTTTTCTAATTGTATTTTTGCTTCCAATTGCTGGAATAAGTTTCTTTTTACCTTTAACTCTGGTTGGTGCTTCGACAAAGAGTGCAAAAAGAATACGACCTTACTTGAATAGGATTTGTTCTATAGGTTGTACATCTGTGTCCTTGAGTTCTAAAAACAAAGAGTGCAAAAATAATATTTTTCAGCTATTATTCGGTCCTAAATTGAAGAAACAAGCCTCTCTGTTATGGGCTAATGCTGTTAAAGCTTTGCTGACGGAATTATGGTTTGAAAGAAACCATAGAGTTTTCCACAACAAAGCCTTGTCTTGGTTTGATAGATGTGAACTCGCTCGCTTGAACGCCTCCTCCTGGTGCTCCCTCAACAAAAAGTTCAAAGATTTTTCATTGCAAGACATCATTCTTAACTGGCAGGCCTTCATTTTCCCTTCTTGAAGTATCTCCATCGACTAGCCATACGTAGACCTTGTATTATGAATTTTTGGGCTGGTTCTGTCTATGTATTAGTGTAATTCTGGTCTGGTCTGCCTTTATTTATATTATTATTTGTACTTTTAAATTTAGGCATGCTTGGAAGTTGGGGTAAATTTTGTAAGTTAGGTTTTACTTTGTATCACTTAGCTTTTTTTTGGAGATGATGATGGCGCTAAGGGGTGTCAACCTAGTTGAGATGTCTTGGTGCGTCTATTGATCCTATTTTTCTATTTAGCTCTTAGTATAATCCTATTGTACTTTATTAATAAAATATTCCAGTTTCTATTTAAAAAAAAAAAGTAACACATGGCAATATTGTTGATTTAGTTCAGATCTGGGAGAAATGGATGAAGTGTGGACAATTCCACCTTCTGTTTGAAAAATGGGATGTACTTAAACACAAGTGGCCGTCTTGTATCAAAGGTTTTGGGAGATGAATTTCAATTAAAAATCTCCCATTAGGTCTTTGGAGAAAGGATATACTTGAAGTCCTTGAAGTTCATTTTGGTGGCTTGGAAAGTATTGCCATGGATACCGGCAACCTCCTTAACTGTATGGAAGCAAGAATTCAAGTCAGAAGGAACCTTTGTGGGTTTCTACCAGCCATAATTGAATTAAAAAACATATGCAGGGGAATTAGTTCCTTAACTTCGGGGACTTTGAACCATTGGAAGATTCAACCTCCTTCAAGAAAGAATTCTCCTTCAGTGAATTCACAAACCCAATTGATATTTACAGAATCCAATCAGTAGCTACGGATGAAGATATCCAGGTGGGAGAGGTACATTTTCTCTTTTTACCTTTTCAAGTAACGGTTTTTTGCAAGCTGCCGTGGGCCCCATTGGGGAAAAGTCTTCAACGACCTTCTAAAATTTTTTATTTTGAGGCTCTTCGGGCTCCGGAACAGAGCATACTTTTTCAATTTGTATCATCATTTCAACATTTTTCATCTTTTCAGCATGTTTGAATTTTTTGATCATCCTCTCCGACGCCGACATTAGACTGTATTTGTGCATCAGAGCTTTAAACGGATTTCTTGCTAATGGAAGAGATCCAATGTTTGATTTGAGGATGTTTAGCTCAGGCGTGAAAAACGAGACATCCATTTCTTCATCTAGCAAAACATCTCTGATTCTCAATTTATCAATAGGGTTTTTGAACTCACTAAACAGAGTAGAACTTTTCTTGTGACCGGCAGAATACAAACCTTCAATGTCACCATAGTTTAAAAATATATTCGCTCTCTTAAAATCAGTAATTTCAAGGTGGAGGGGATGAATCCACATAAGTTCCTTTGGACCTGGATTCTTGCCTCACTGCAATTTGTGAGGTTTAACGTTTCATTTGAGACATTCTCAAGTCCCCCAGTTGAGCTCCGATAGTCTCAAAGGTTTTTCTGCACCAGTAGTCAAGAGAAAGATTTTTAATACGAATCCGACCTCCAAAGCTTTACATGGCTGTCAGCCTACTGTGGGTGACTTTGTTCCATGTTTCGAATTTAAGATGAAAGGATTCCATCTCTTGCCACTTTCCTTTTTCTAAAATATGATCTTCAATCGAACCTTGATCGAAGCTAATGAGAGCGTTTTCGTCGAACAATGGGTTAATAATAATTTTCCCTTGAAATTTATTCTCCAACATTTTATGGATATCTCTCCAGCCATCGAAGGCAAAGAGTTTAGTAATGACCCAAAGTTGCTCAAAATTCGGTTGGATCACTTAAGTTTTCTTGATTATCCATTGACTCTTTTCGTCTCTCAAAACAGGGGAATTACTTCAGCCCGTGTTTCTGTGATTTTTATACATTCCTTTCCTTTCTTGGTGCCTCTTTGCTATTCTTTGTCTGAACTTTTTCGGCGTAACTTTGATGGTGTCGTGTGAGTGGTTTTTTCCATTGGGGTGAATTCGGGAGAACCATCGAGCATATTCCTCTTTAGATAAAGTTTTCTAACATGTTGTGGAATGATCTCCAACCCTGTTTGCAATCCCCTGCACGTACTCTTAAATTTGAGTGTCCCCTAGACTTAGGCCATAGATCATAGCATAGTACCCACCCTGACTTTGTTTTGAACTTTGAGCCTTTAATCTACCTCTGTAGAGGTCGCCCATCTTTTGAAAGGATCTATCCTCATACCCTCTTAGCAATTTTGAAACAGCTTCTAGAAGCCATATTAACTGATTTTCTGAGACGGGCATTATTCTACAAGCTTCCATATCTTCAATAAGGACTTTATCACCCTCCTTCCATGTGCAGTAATGAGCTTGAGGGACCTTGCAATTGGTTACTTCCATTTTTTTCTTCAATGGTTGCTAGTTGGCGGTATAATTGGGAGGAAAGCGAACGGAGTGATCGGGGATGGTATCAGATCTTGTCGTGATGAACAGAGTGCTCGGGAATGGTTTTTGAGCTTGTCGTCGGCGTAATATTACCAACAGCCTGAGAAGAGGTTGTTGGGGAAGGCGAGAGGAGAGAGAACTTACCTTTTCTCCCTAAAAGGATATCCACATTGTCATCTTGTAAGTTTTTCGTTACTTCTTCCGTTTGTTATATAATAGTACTTATTCTTTTTCTTAAAGAATTTATTGAAACAACTGCTTTCATTGAGGAAAAAATGAAAGAATACAAGGGATACAAAAAAACAACTAGCCCATCAAAACTCCCAACTAAAGGAAGGGGATCCAACTAAGGAAAATGTTTTCTAAAGAAACCGAAAAAACTTCGAAACCGAAGACCAAAGGAACACATGAAATCTTGCCAAAGACCAAACCTTTCAAGGGCCCCTTTCCCTCCCTCTAAGCACTCTATCATTCCTCTCCCCCCAAATATCCAAAACTAAATTTTCCTTATTTTTAATCTTAAAGGAAGAATTAGGTGAGTAAGAAAGGGTACCATGGGGAAGAAGGTAAGTGTTCTATCTCTCCTCTCGCCTCTCTCCTTCTACCGTCGTCTTCTCCATTGATCCTCTGCAACTTTTTCGGTGATTTCTCAGGTGTACTCTTGGTTCTGTTCCCTTGTTTCTATTATAGTATCTAGACTGATCTCTTGTTTTCTCATTGCTTTTTGCTTTAATTGTTGATGGTTTCGTCTTTTGTTTCTTTTATTTCTTCTTTCGAAGTTTGTGTTTTCTTTAGTTTTAGTTTCTTCTTCATTTTCTTATTGAAAAGGGTTGTATCCTTGTTCAAGAAAAATATGTATGTGTAATATCGGAGCTTATTAGTCTTTTGTCCTTTATTGTCATTTTACTATTCTTAGTTCAGGGCTTTCATGTATGCTTGTATATCTTGAACTGTGTAGATTGTATTGGATTCTTATGGATTTTGGTCACACAAGTCACAATAATAGTTTCCATTCCCAGTAATCCTATCAAATTTTTATCTTTGTTGTCTGCAAAAATTTGATGAAAGATAGGAAAAGGATCTCAGTTACGTTCAAGATTTGATAAGATGAGATCGACAATTGAAAAATTAACAAGGAGGCTGTTTGGTATTCAAAATGAGCTCGATAACTTGGGAATAAGATTGTAACATTTGGGACGTAGGAGTAAGACTTGGTTCTCTCAATTCTGAGGTCCCAAAAGTAGCACACTGATAGGTATCAAACTGTATCAAACTTTATTGATCAAAAGCAGATTCAAGAACAGTCTCTCAAGGATAGCCCTAGCAATCCTTGCCCTAACCAACTCACTCTCGAGAAGGTTCACTAATCACTATTTCATAACTGCCTCTAAACACTCTCTCTCTCTACTATTTATATTCCCTCTACAGAGTGGTCCCCCTTCGTTCCTGTAACTACCTTATTTTCTCTATTTCCCTTTCTACCCCTCCTATGATAAGTAATTATAACAGGGGGCCTAACACACACCCCCAAAAAACTACAGAAAAATGGCACTTCTCCTAAGCCCTTGTCAATTGTCAAATATATTTCATATAAGATTTTGCCTCTGAATTCTTTTGATATTGAAACTTTTTCCTGATTAAATTTTTATTTTCTGGCATTATCTTATTGCACAACTGTTCTCCCTTTTAGCAACTATAGCATGAGTTCTCGTCTTTCCAATTGGAGAAGCTTTGTAATCTTTGGATTTGATTTACTCACACTGGTATAATTTCATAATACTGATGAACTTGCTTCCTAAAAATATAATGTGGTAACAGTTGCATCTTTCATTAACTATTAATTTCCTTCAGGTTGAAAGAGAGAGAAATTTACTTAATTCTAAGTTAGCCGAGTTTGAGGGCCTTCTTCATAAGCCATATGTAACACCATCAAATCGTGCTCCTGGCAACCAGAGCTCATTATCAGGAACTAATTCTCCTTCAATTCTACCAAGTGCTCAAAATAACACTCCTTCATTGTCAAGTTTTAGCCAGTTGGGTGCATCACTTAGTATGGGATTTGGTGCTAGGTAAGAAGACAAATAGCTTGATTTTATTGTTTATCTATGGGATTGTATGTAGTTTACAAAATTGTTTTGATGCTATGCTGTCTGTATAACTCTCTGGGACTTTAACATTTTTGGAATTTATTTCACAGGCCCTCTAATCCACCTAGTACTGTATTTGGCCAGCAAGTTCAATTTTCAAGCCCCCTGCAAAACTCGAGCGGATTTGGAATGACCAATTTTCCATCAACAAGTGTGGTTGCAGTTGGAGGTGCGTTCTTGAGTTATTTTAGAAGTATATGTGATTAAACATTTTTATCAGAAATCCTTGGGACGATCGTTTAGCTTTCTTGAATAGAGCTTTGTTGCCTCAAACAACCAAACCAACGTTTTTCTGATTGGTTAACTCTTTGCAAAGGAAACCAGCCTCTTTATTTATATAAGATATATAAAAAGAGGCTTTATATATCCAGCCAATAAACAAGAGTAAACAAAGATACAAGACAAAGGAACAAAGATACAATTAGAAAGAGTTCTATGAAAGGGG
>JBBPDJ010000004.1:4180100-4205353 GCA_037974625.1 Cucumis cinereus
TTGATGAATGGGGGGTCAAAATCTTCTTTCTTTGATTCTTGAATTAGAACCAAATCCGGGTTATGTTTCTTCAAAAAACGTTTTAGGGATAATCTTTTGCTAACATCTTTAAGGCCTCTGGTACTCTTTGATTGCGCTGTTACCAAATCTGGTGAACACTAACTTCCATTGCATCATTTACTCATAACTAGGGACACCTTGTGATGAAAAAAGGAGTTGAAGAATGCTACTTACTGATGCGAGCAAACTTTGTGCTTGACATGAATATTCCTTTGGATATATGGAATCTGGTGGTCCCATATCTCGAAAATTTGGGTGGCTTGTTATCCAACAAGTGGTCCCAGTTTCTGACATTTCACGTGGGCATGAACATTTTTTTTCTCTTCACATACTTTCCTCTTTTCCAAGCCTTCTCTTGTTGTTTTCTTTTCCATTGACGGCAGCCCCCATCTTCTGACAACTTCAGCACATCCAACCTCCCCGTCTTCCCCCCACTTCGCCCACGGCCACCAGTGTTTTCGTCCGCCGTTGTTTCTCCATCTGTCGGTCTCCTTTCCCTCCCAACCAATGAACCGTCAGCTTCTTCTCTCTCCATCGCGACCAACGGTCCTTTGCAACTTTGGGACACAACATTTTCTTCATCTGGCTGCTGATCACTTTCAACACATTCCTTTTCTTCTTCCGTTGAGCTACCGACTGTCGGTCACCACCTCTTTTTACCAGTATTTTTCTCTTTCTTACATTCCTTTTCTCTCCAATTTCTTCGTTCTTCCTTGAATTATTTTTCCCACACTCATCACTTTGCCTCTTTGTTGATGCTACTCCATTTAATCGGTGTTTCCACTTCCATCGAGCTCTTGTCTCCGACCATCTTGCCCTTCGCCGACGGCCATGGACACCAACAATCAGGTTTCTTTCTTCTTCAACTGCTCCCTCTTTGAGTCAACATTCACTTTCTCTTTTTCTCCCCTGCTGCTGTGGATCCCCTCATCACCTCCCTTTCCTTTTTCTTCCACCGATGGCATCTCTGTGTCGTTCCGTTGATTTCACCTTCTCTTCCGTCTATCTTGGGTGTCCGTTTCCTTTCAACAAAGCTTTCTGGAACAAACATGATGCCTTTAAATGCCTTTCAACATTTGTGCAGATTCTATTCTTTTTCTTTTCTTTTATTTTTTATTTTTTTTGAAAAGGAGATCGACCTCTTTTTAAATAATATAAAATCTCAAAGTACAAGAGAGTTATGTCTCTCTCTCTTTCTTCCTCTCTCTCAACAACTTTGTATCCCTTCGCATTATCCATCTCTCAAGTCTTCTACCTATTCGTTTTCGAAGTACAAGAGAGTTATACAATGATAATAAACAAAGAGACCAAGGCCAGGAGGCGCACCCGAACATCTCAATTAGGTTGACACCCCTTAGCGCTCGCATCATATCCAAAGAACACACAAAACAAGAAATTAGAGTACGTCGAGAACCAAAACGTGGCAAAATAAAGCCACAAACAAGAACAAAACAGAGCAAAAACAAGGCAGTGCGAATCATGTCCTAATAATAAAAACTCAAATGGAAACAAAATAAAACAAAAAGTAGATGGTCTTTGGCACGTTCTTCTTCAAACATGGGAGATAATGGCCTGCTAATTCAAGGCAAAGAACTGGAAAAGATACCAAAAAGGGGAAAGACAACAGCTACAAAGGCTAGCAAGCTTGTGGAATGAAAGGCCAGCCAGTTTAAGCACAGGTCCTGGTTAGAGTAGTCATTGAACTCCTTGTTCAAAGTGCACCAAGCAGCTCTAAAGTCATTGGGCAAATTATAGTCCCTGAGCCGGCTGTTACTCAGTAGAGTTCTTCATACATTTTTGGGCTTTGCTCAAAGACATATCTTCAATCTGTTCAGCAAATTATATTCATTTTATTTTTCTTAGCTTTGCTTTGCTTTTCGCTAATCTTTGTATTTTTTATTTTTCCTAGTTTTTTCCTAGCTCTTTGTATACACCTTATGTACTTTGAGCTATTTTATTAATAAAGATTTCGGTTTCCGTTTAAAAAAAAACAGAAAAAAAAAGTGCACCAGGCAGCAGCATTTCTTTTAGCAATATATATTCGTTCAGTCCATTGCCTTGTCATGGAAGTTCCTTTGATTGCGTTCAAACCATAATTCCACGAACAGGGCTTTAGACATGTTTTCCCAAATAATTCTCAGTCTCTTCTTCTAAATCGGGCCCTAAGTATCTGATTGACGTTCGAACTGAATGAACCATAAAAAACCTGAGCAACTCCGAATAACAAGAACCAATCCCCCAACGCTTAACTGAATATGAGAAAGTGAAGAACAAATGCTGTAGATCTTCCCCTTCCTACAGACAAAGAGGGCAAACCGATGGCAAAAGGCAGCTATTAGGGAGTTTCCTTTGCATAACCGAGGAGCAATTCAGTAGGCCAAATAACATAATCCAAACAAGGATATTAACTCTCCTTGGACTATTGGATTTCCACAAAACTTTGTAAATCCCTTTATCCAATGGAGATGAGGGAGACAGGTGGGCCGAAAGGTATTTGACTGAAAAACTGCCGGATGGATCTAAGCACTAAGACCTTCTGTTAACTGAATCTACCGCCCTCTCTTTTGCGAGAGAAGGTGGAGCAAATTCTGGAAATTTGAAATTTCATCTTCTTTTAGAAGTCTTCGGAAGACAATAGACCTAGACGAAATGGAGTGATCCCAATGTGCATCAACAGAACCTTTAGGCGATAAGGAAGTTCTAAACAATTTTGGAAATCGAAGATGGAGGGGAATATCTTCAATCCACCAGTCAGTCCAAAAAGCAATTCTATTATCGTTTCCGAGCTTGAATAAGGCCAAGGCTTCCACCTTCCTCCAAACTCTGGAAATACTAACCCATGGACTCTTCTACCGGATTTGCCCAAACTTTGTGCAGATTCTTCTATGGATGAAATTTTGATCATAAGCTCATTGGACCTTTCAGAATCGGCAACACCACCTGCATTGCTTGTTTTTATGATGTTTTCTTAGTAATTTCTTCTTTCTCTATTTTCATAACTACTATTTCTCTCTTCTCTTTCTCTATCCCTTTGGATAGAATCCTTGATCCTTTGTATTCATTGTCTCCAACGATTAAAAAGAAAATTCCATGAGTTTCATCTGTTAAAGGAATGGTGGCAGGGAGAAAACCACTTAAATACTTTGTTACTTTAATTCTTGCTTCCATAACATTTATCATGTTAAGAGTATCCAGAGAAATTTTTTCAAGTCCTCCAAAATAATTGCCAATTGCTGTGAAGATGTCTAATGTCCAGTAGTTGAGTGGGAGATTTTTGACAGATATCCATCCTCTATAATCTTTGATAAAATCTGGTCTTCTATGCTTCAAGATGTTCCATTTTTCAAATAAAAGGTGAAAGGGATTCAGGTGAACCCATTTACCAGGAGATTCGAAAAGACAATCGAGGTTTGAGTTGGAAGAGCGTATCAAGGCCATATCCTCATAGATTGGGTTAATACTGAAGTTGGCTTTGAAGGTGGTTTTCAGACACTCTGCAATGTCTTTCCAATCATTGTGTGGTCTCGGGATGGAGTCTCCACAACAAGATCTCTCTTGAATGGGACTCAACTTTTGAAGACTCAAGAGCAAGTAGACTTACTCGAATCTTCTCGGATCATTTTCCTATAGCACTAGAGGCAGGTTCAATCTCTTGGGGACCCTCCCCTTTTCGCTTTTGCAACAGTTGGCTTGCAATTAAAGAATGTGACTCAGTCATAAAGAGTGCTTGGAATTCAGCTTATGTGGAAGGATGGGCTGGTTTTGTTTTCATCCATAAGCTGAAACTTGTAAAGCAAGATATTAAGAAATAGTGGGGGAATTTCCAGAAGTCACAAAAGCTGAGAGAAGATGAGTTCATCTTTGAAATTGAAAGGCTGGATTCTCGGGCAGAAGCTTCTTTTTTATCTCCCAGCGATATTGATCTCAGAAGTCAATTTAGATCAGAGCTACTTTCCTTCTACAGAGCTCAAGAAATTAGTCTTATTCAGAAATGCAAGCTCAACTGGTTGAAATTGGAGGATGAAAACACAAGTTTTTTCCATAGATTCTTGGCAGCAAAAAAAAGGAAAAATCTCATTACTGAGCTGATTAATGGTAACAGAGAACCTACCAAATCATTCAGGGATATTGAGCATGTAATCATCAGTTTCTACTCCACCTTATACACCAGCAGCCCACAGGAACGACTCCTCCCAATGAACTTTGATTGGCCTTGTGTAACCCCAGCCCAGAATTCACTCCTTATAGCCCACTTTTCTGAACTCGAAATTAAAATGGCAGTAAAGTCACTTGGAAAGAATAAAGCCCCCGGCCCAGATGGTTTCACTACGGAATTTCTGCTAAAATACTCGGATTTAGTCAAAATTAACCTTCTTTCCATCCTTGATGAATTCCATAAAAATGGTAAGATCAATGCTTGCATCAAGGAAAACTTCATTTGTCTAATTCAGAAAAGGAAAACGTGATGACAATCAAAGACTATAGACCAACCAGCCTTACAACCTTAACCTACAAAGTCATAGCAAAGGTGCTAGCTGAACAGCTCAAAAGGGTATTGCCTTTTATTATTTCCCCATCCCAAAGTGCTTTCGTTGAAGGGAGACAAATTCTTGATCCGATTCTAATAGAAACAAAGTTGTTAAGGAGTATTGTAGTAAAGGAAAAAAGGGTTGGATTCTCAAACTTGACCTTGAAAAAGCCTTCGACCGAGTTGAATGGGATGCTTTGGAAAAAATCATGCTAAAGTAAAAAGTTTGACTCCAATGGATCGAATGAATCCTTGGATGTATCAAGGCCCCAATGTATTCCATCTTCATTAACGGTCGTCCAAGTGGGAGAATCAAGGCTACTAGAGGAATAAGGCAAGGGGATCCACTTTCCCTCTTTCTTTTTCTTCTAGTTAGTGAAGTACTTGGAGCTTTAATTGACAACCTCTTCCACAATAAACTTTATGAAGGCTTTATTATTGGAAAAGACAAGTTCCATGTACCAATATTACAATTTGCGGATGACTCCCTAATTTTTTGTATATGACAGCATGTTTTTGGACAATCTAAAGCAGGTAATAGAACTTTTTGAATGGTGTACTGGGCAGAAGGTTAACTGGGACAAACCATCTCTCCGTGGCATTAATATTGTTGATAGCGAGCAGCTGACAGTAGCTTCAAAACTAAATTGTAAGGTTGAACATTTACCTCTAATCTATCTCGGTCTTCCATTAGGTCGCTACCCAAAACAACTATCCTTTTGGCAACCGGTGATAGACAAGATCCTTATCAAATTGGACAAATGGAAAAGATCTAATCTTTCAAGAGGAGGAAGAGCTACTCTTTGTAACCTGTTTTATCTAATCTCCCAACATATTATTTGTCCATTTTTCTTTTACCCGAAGGAGTGTCTACAAAGCTTGAAAGAATATTGTGCAGATTTTTCTGGGAGGGATCAAAAGGCAGTAAGCTAACCCATCTGATTCATTGGGATACAGTCAAACTTTCACTGCTGGATGGGGGCCTCAGGCTAGGTGGTTTTAAAAGAAAGAACATGGCGCTTCTAGCTAAATGGGGCTGGAGATACACGGAAGAGAGTGACTTCCATTGGGGAAAAGTAATCAGTAGCATCCATGGGAAAAGCATACACAATTGGCACACAACTGGTAAGGGTGGCAAAAGTTTTGAGAAGTCTATGGGTGAGTATTTCCAGAAATTGGTTAAAATTGGATATCTTAGCAAGCTTTAGACTTGGAGATGGTCTTCGGCTGCAGTTTTGGCTTGATCCTTGGGCTAATGACACACCCTTGAAAGTAGTTTTCCCAAGACTTTTTAAGATATCCCTCTCCCCAAATGGCTTTGGGATGCCAATGATAGGTATCAAACCTCTCAATCTTTATTAATGGAAGATGAAATCCAGAAAACAATCTTTAACAGAGAACCCTAGTTCTCTGCCCAAACCGTCTCACACACGAGAGGTTTCACTCTACTTCACAAAATAACCGCCCCCCGCCTTTCTAAACACTCACTTGTATTTATACTCTCTCTACCTAGTGGTTCCCTCCCCTGCTCCTATAAGTACTTTCTTTTCATTATTCCCTTTCTTACCCTTTCTATAATAGGTAATGGTAATAGGGGGCCTAACAATACTCTCCCCTTCTAATTGCACCTTGTCCTCAAGGTGGAAAGTAGGAAACTGTTGGCTAAAATCATCAATGTCTTCCCAAGTTGCATCGTGAGCTGCCAACCCTTTCCACGCAATCAAAACCTCCCATTTACCAGTGACTGGGTTCTTCTGATAGCCATAAACCTCCTCGGGCTCGATCACCCATTCGAATTTCTTAGTCAACTCGGGTAGTCTCGGTTCAACTTGCTTGTGTGTTCCCAACGCTTTCTTCAATTGTGACACATGGGAAACCGGATGTATTGTTGCTGTTGCTGGTAATGCTAGGCGATACGCTACCGGCCCTACACGAGCTTCCACACCAAACGGCCCAAAGTATTTAGGCGCCAGCTTTTCATTCCTTCTTCCCCTGACCGAAAACTGTCTATACGACCTTAATTTCAGAAAAACGGACTCTCCCACTTCAAACTCTACTTCGCGTCTCTTCCGGTCTGCAAATTTCTTCATTCTCACCTGTGTTTCTTTTAGATGTTCCTTCAGTATCGCAAGTGTAATATCACGTTCCCTCAATTGTTGGTCTAAAGACGAATTGGATGTGGATTGGTCACCATACGAGATAAGTGCTGGTGGAGTTCGTCCATACAGCGCCTGAAAAGGTGAAATGTTGATTGAGTTGTAGAACGTTGTATTGTACCAATACTCAGCCCAATGTATCCACACATACCATTGTGTTGGTCTTTCCCCACAAAAACATCGTAAATACGATTCAACACTTCTATTGACCACTTCTGTTTGTCCATCCGACTGAGGGTGATACGCTGTGCTTCGATTCAGTTTAGTACCCGTCACTCTGAACAATTCTTGCCAGAGATGGTTGAGGAATACCTTGTCTCTGTCGGACACAATTGACTTTGGATACCCATGTAAGCGCACCACCTCCTTAACAAAGATGTCAGCAACAATTTTGGCAGAAAAAGGATGCTTCAGGGCCATGAAATGGCTATATTTCGTAAGCCGATCCACTACTACGAATATCACATCATTCCCTTGGGACTTAGGTAAGCCTTCGATGAAGTCCATTGAGATATCCTCCCACACTGCATTAGGAATGCCCAACGGTGCTAGTAACCCAGCAGGTGACGCGACCAACGATTTGTTCCTTTGACACACAGAGCATTCCTCTACGTACTTTTTAATGTCACCTTTCATTCCCTCCCAATACAATTCGCTTGTCAACCTCTTGTAAGTACGCAAAAATCCCGAATGCCCTCCAAAAACTTAATCATGATATGTATGTAAAATCGTAGGCAGCAAAACAGAAGTACGTGTTAGTACTAACCTTCCCTTAAATTTGAGCACTCCTTGATGGAATGAGTAATGAGGAACATTGTCTTCATCCTTCTGCAAATTCTCTATAATTGCCTTGAACTTCTCTTCATTCTCCACTTCTTGTTTAATTACTCGGATATCGAGCAATGTAGGCACAGTCAAACTGGCTAACTCCAAGACTTCCGGTTTCTGTGATAGCGCATCTGCTGCTTTGTTTTCTATTCCTGGCCGGTACACAACTTCGAAATCATAACCCAACAATTTCGACAACCATCACTGATGCTGAGGTTGAATCACCTGCTGTTCTAACAAGAACTTAAGGGCTTTCTGATTTGTCTTCACTTTGAATTTATGACCCAATAAATATGGTCTCCAACGTTGTATTGCTAGCACTATTGCCATCAATTCTCTTTCATAAACTGGTTTTACTTTGTCTGCAGCTGATAGGCTATGACTGGAGAAAGCTAACGGCTTCCCTTGCTGCATAAGAACCGCTCCTAAGCCATAACCCGAAGCGTCAGTTTCAATCTCAAACGTTTGGCTGAAATCAGGCAATGCCAATATTGGTACACAGTCACCATGGCTCTTTTCAACTGATCAAATGCTTCCCTAGTTTCATCTGACCACCGATAAGCTCCCTTCTTTAATAATTGTGTCAACGGCGCTGCAATACTCCCATAATTCTGAACGAATCGCCGATAATAACCAGTCAATCCCAAAAAACTTCTGATCTCTTTAATACATTTCGGGTACGGCCAGTTACAATAGCTCTTATCTTGTTTGGATCTGCCTCCACACCCGTGCTCGAGATGATGTGTCCCAAGTACTCTAAACGTCCTCTCATGAACTGGCATTTCAATCGATTAGGATATAGTTCTGTTTCTCGCAATACCGCAAACACAATCTCTAAATGCTGCATATGCTCTTCTATTTCCTGACTGTATATCAAGATGTCGTCGAAGAAAACCAATACGAACTTCCTCAAATACGGCTTAAAGATGTGATTCATCAATGCCTGAAAGGTGGACGGAGCGTTGGTCAGGCCGAAAGGCATTACTAAGAATTCGTAATGGCCTTCATGCGTACGAAAAGCTGTTTTCTCCACGTCCCCTGGATTCATTCGTATCTGATGGTACCCTGATTTCAGATCTATTTTAGAAAACCACTTTGCCCCATTGAGTTCATGAAATAGTTCCTCCACTACTGGAATTGGAAACTTGTCCAGAATTGTAACACTGTTCAGTGCTCTATAGTCAACGCAAAACCTCCATCCTCCATCTTTCTTTTTAACTAACAAAACCAGATTGGAATAAGGGCTTGCACTTGGGCGAATAATCCCTGAAGAGAGCATCTCATTCACCAATTTCTCCATCTCATTTTTCTGGCTATGCGCATAGCGGTAAGGTCTGACATTTACTGGATTTGCGCCTTCTTTTAAATGGATGTGATGATCAATACCTCGGCTTGGAGGTAGTTCTTTTGGCCAATCAAATATATCATCATACTTTAGGATTAACTTTGTTAAAGCTTCAGTGGGATTAAATACCGTTTCCACGCTATAATACTCTTCCCAAGTTTGAATGCCCTGAATCGCCCTGCACTCCACTAGGTACCCCTGATCTCTTTCTTCCCACGATTTTGGCCAAACGTTTCAAACTGACCTGCAACTTCTTCAGACTCGAATCCCCTGTTAACACAATGGTCTTCCCATGTTTCACAAACTTCATAGTTAAAGTTCTCCAATTCACTTCTGCCACTCCTAATGTGTGAAGCCACTGCATCCCCAAAATAATATCAACTCCACCCAATTCTAGAGGCAGAAAATCTTCCTTGACCTCTAAATCCGCCAGTTGCAGAGTGATCGCTTTACAAACGCCTTTTCCTTTCACCGTTGTACCCGTACTCATGATCACACCATAACGCGCGGTATCATCTACTTTCAAATTCTCCTCCATTACTAATTTCTGTGCTATGAAATTATGTGTTGCTCCGCAATCAATGAGAACAATAACTTCTCTTTGCCCTAGTCTGCCTTTAACTTTCATCGTGCCCCGATTGGATAACCCCACTACTGAATTCATTGATAATTCGATTACCTCAGTCACCTCCTTCTTCTGTAATTCAACTGTTTCAAATTCCTCATAAGCATCTTCAAACACTTCTAATTCTTCTGTTTCGTTTTGTACCAGTAAAACTCGTAATTCCTGCTGATCTTTAACCTTACACTAATGCCCTACTGTATAACGTTCATCGCATCTGAAACATAGCCCTTTTTCTCTTTTTGCTTTAAACTCTGCATTAGACATTCTTCGAAAAGCTCCTTCTCTTTGATTTCCAGTATTCGCTACTCCCCTCAAGGTTATCGTTCTCATCGGAAAAAGATCTCCTCCTCTCATCGTTTCTTTCGCTTGCGCAGTGTTGTTGAATTTAGGGTTAACCATTGACGCGATTGATTTCCCTTTGTCTACCGGCACGTTCGGATTTCGGGTTGCCGTTTCGGTTCAGATCTGTTCCCTGTTCTCAATTCGTTGGGCCACTTTCATCATGTTACTCAGCCCATTGGGCTCCCAACACTCTACCTCAGCTCTCACCAAAGGACACAGTCCATTCATAAACGTATTCTCCAAAATTTCATCAGACAAGTGTGGTAAAGGAGCAACTAATTTATCAAAAAGATTGATGAATTCCTCTACAGTACCTTCTTGTTTGATCGCCAGAAATTGGCTACACATCGTTCCTTGTTTCGACGAACGAAAACGCTAGAGCAACTTCGTCTTCAACGTTTGCCAGTCATTGAACGGCTCCCATTCCTCCTTCGCTCGGTACCAGTCTAAAGCCACTGATTCAAAACTGATGATAGCCACGGTCAATTTCTCAACATCTATAAGTTTGTGGATCTGAAAGTAGCGTTCCGCTCTGAATTACCACGCGTCCGGATCTGTGCCATTAAAAATTGGCATTTCAACCTTCTTGAATTTTGCCCGCTCCAGACTACTATCACCCGCGCCGGATCGTTCGGCATCACTAGACGTGGCCATTGGCTTCTCCATCGGTTCTTTCCCCTTCTTACTTCTACTTGGTTCTTCGGATCGTGGAGTTGCAGAGGGAGGAACTCGTGAATACGATATCTCCGTCAACACATTCGCCATTAACTGCTTCAGCTGCTCTGTTGTATCTCTACTTGCGCGCTCAATCTCTCCACACTTTTAGCCACAGATTTCATCGCTTCGTCCATTACTGGAAGTTTCTGAATCTCTGCGATCTCAGTCTCACTCGCGGCCATCTTCTCTTCCAACCTCTTCTGCGCCATCTTCGATCTATTTCCCAGGATTCGACTACGCTCTGATACCAATTTGATAGGTATAAAACCTCTCAATCTTTATTAATGGAAGATGAAATCCAGAAAACAATCTCTAACAGAAAACCCTAGTTCCGTCTCACACACGAGAGGTTTCACTCTACTTCAAAAAATAACCCCCCCCCCCCCCCCCCCTTCTAAACACTCACTTGTATTTATACTCTCTCTACCTAGTGGTCCCCTCCCCTGCTCCTATAACTACTTTCTTTTCATTATTCCCTTTCTTAACCTTTCTATAATAGGTAATGGTAATAGGGGTCCTAACAGCCAACCACCATTCATGGTCCATTTTATTTCGTAGATTCTTAAAGGAAGGGGAAATTGTTGACTTCCAATCATTACTAAGTCTTCTCACTAGCTTCACTCCTTCTGACGAACAGGATAGTAGGCATTGGTCCCTTAATGGTAGCGGAATCTTCACAGTTAAAATCTCTCACTCACCATCTCTCCCCTTCTTCCCCAATGGACAGCAACATCTATAAGAGCATTTGGAAAACTAAAAGTCCAAAAAGAGTGAGCATTCTCACTTGGATACTACTGATTGGCAACATAAATGTTTCTTCTATCCTACAACACAAGTTTCCCCAAAAATGCCTTTCCCCTTCAATATGCCCTCTATGTTTAAACAGCCCGGAAGATCCCCCACACTTATTCATCTTTTGCCAATTTTCATCAGCTGTTTGGGACTTTCTTTTTGCAGAATTTAACATCTCATGGGTCTTTGAATCGGATTTGAAAAGTTGTATGCAATCCCTTCTCTTAGGCCCCCTTCTTTCAACTAAAACAACCACTTACCTATGGAAAAATGCAGTAAAAGCTATTCTTTTTGATATATGGTTTGAAAGAAACTAAAGAGTTTTCCATGAAAAAAGATTAAGTGCTTTAGAAAGGTTCGAATTTGCACATAGAAACGCGTCATGGTGTTCCCTCCTACCAATTTTCTCCAATTACAAGATCCTGGAAATAAATCAGAATTGGGCTGCCTTCCTCCATCAGTCTTAATTTTCTTTGTGTCCATTTGTACTTTCTATTCATCTTTAATGTTTCTGTCTTGTTCTTTATTTATATGACAACTATAGGCATTCTAGTAGTCTTTTCCATTCATAGACCTCCACAATATTGTACTTTTGTTACTTTCCTCATCGGCTGAATTTATAAAGCCTTATTCTCATTATCTACCTAGAAGTAAGGATATGATGAGGGCGCTCCAGGGGTGTCAACCTAGTTGAGATGTCTAGGTGTGCCTACTGATCCTTTTCGAATTTACATTTGTAATTTTTGCTTTCGCTTTGGTACAATCTTCTTTTTTTATGTATCTTCTTTTTGTACCAAGAGCATTAGTCTCTTTTTTATATACCTTATATGAATAAAGAGACCGGTTTCCTTTTAAAAAAAAAAAAAAAGAGCCTTGATACAACCCATAGACTTTTAAAATCCTCTTTTAAAACATCAACATTCTTTTGGAACCAAACTGAGGAGGTGCCCCTTGTTTGAGGAAGGAAATTCTGAGATGGAAGGGTGGGGAAGGGGTGAGGAAAGTCCCCTGCTAGCTGGCGTGCTTGAATGTTGATCTGGGCTGGTCTTAGGATTAAACACACCATGTTGGCACTGAGGTTTTGGGGGAGGAGAGGCTGGGATGATTGGTTCCACGGCTTCAATGGAGTTTCCCTAGGAAGTTAAGGCTTTTCCTACCATTTCATGAAAGTCTTCCCATCCTTTGTTGGCAATTTCGATTGGTACTTGAATGGACTATCGTCCACCTGAGGGGGGCCATAAGTCACACACACCTATCCATCCTGAAGCTGATCGATATTTGTGTAACTTCAACTTGCTACGGTTAAAAATCTCAAAATGTTGGAAAAATCTATTTTCTGACCCGTTCAGTAGGTGTGACAAACCATTTTGAAACCACTTGAGGTGAGATTTTGAAACTTGGAGGGATCTCTGAGTATCAGCTTCCTCAATAAAGAAAAGACTTGATCTAACCACACACAAAAGTGTTTTTGGAAGATTTTGAAGTTGAAGATTTCCATAGAGCTGATTTGGTGAAGATTGTATGGCTGGGGGGAAGTTAGAAGGGGTAAGTAGTGGGAGATGGAACAATAGAGTCTTCGGCTTGGCTTAGTGATGGGGGATAGGGAGGGGAGGGAGGCGGGGTTGAGGGTTAGAGGGGAGGGTGGAGAGAAGGGAGGAGAGAGGAGAGAGGAGATCATCCTATATAATTACTAATATGCCCCTTCTACCAATATTTTACCAATAACTCCCATATATTTCTAATTAGGCCTCTTACAGTTGTTCTTGGGAAGTTATATTTTTGTTTCTCAAATGAACCCAATAATGGGTAAATATAATACAAGAGAAGATTCAACTAAGAAAACTAATTATAAAGAAAAGATATTAAAGAAAAATGCTTAAAGGTAGAAAAAAGCTAACAAAAATACAATTATACTACACACACATCTACACTCCCCCTCTTTTTTATTTTTTTATAGACTACAAGCCAGGCTTGGAGTTGATCATCAAAGTTTGTTCTCGGTAGCTTTTTGGTGAGAATTTTAGTATTTTCGTTGCAAGATGGAACATAGTTTGCTCCATTGTGATGTTATTGACATTCTAAAATATGAAGGACAATCCTATCTTAGATATTAGTATCGAGTTTTACAATTTAGTTTGATGGTTCTTTTTTTATTATTATTATTTTAGTTTTTAATGAATTATCCACTACGAATGCCCTAAAACGACATTGAGCTCTCTCTGATCACACAAGAAATTTGGAGATTAAACTATTGTTAACGGAAGACAAGAAATTTGGAGATTAAACTGTTAAAGGAAGACAAGTGATGTAACTGAGGAAACATAGTGCAAAGGTGATATAACCAAGGAAACAAGTATATGTAGTTGATCTCCTTACTCCCTACCTTTGAGGCACTGACACTGTTTTAGGTATAGCGCTTTTGTAAGACTGATGTGAAGCACAGATATGGCTGGCCATGTATGTGTCTAACACGCCAAATTATGTGTCCATTATTTTAATTTATTTTTGTTGTAAATTTCAGACGTGGGGGTCATGCTTTTTGGACAAGTAAAAGGAAGGACAATGTTAGGAGCCCACCTAACAAAGAGACTCGTGAACACAAAGACCACACCAAAACATTAAAAGATAAATTTATATTGCTAACATAGCCTTTCGAGAGGGCTACTTTCTCCCAATATTTCCCAAAGGAAATTCCTTACAAAATACTTGCTCCCCTTGTCATCCACTCTCCCACTAATTTAAACCCATAAACTTAATGGCTAATTACTAGAATACCCCTTACTACTAATCATACTAATTATCCTAATATATTTCTACCTAATTACTAGAGTACCACCTACTATTCATACCATACTAATATACTTATCTAGGTACCTTACAGAGACACGGGGTAAATTTTGAAAGGAAAAAAAAGGCCCAACCTATTTATTTTTAGCCCAATTTAAAAATTCCATCTAATTTTAACAAACAAAAAAAAAAAGGGCATTAAAAGTTAAAAACTAAAAACTTTAAATAGCCTTCTCATCCCTTCTATATTTTATTCACGAAGAAAAGAAACGAAACAACAGCAAACCCCACCACCAGCCTCACCGTTTTTGGTATTCTTCTAATTTTTTCCCCTAACTTCCTCTAAGTTAAACTAATTTAGAAGTATTTTGAAATAAATTAGCATCAAGTTTTTGTGATTTCTAATACTTCCATTCAACTGAATCATACTTTTTAGACTTTTAGTAAATTAGTATCTTTTTAATGTTAGATTTACATATATCCTTAAAAAAAGAAAAAAGAAGGTATCCCCAATGTGTTCATGTCCTAATTATTTAGAAATTGATGTATCATTATATACATCTAGTTGTCCATGTCTGTGCCGTTCCCGTATCCATGCTTCCTTAGGCTCAACAGTGAAACACAAACTAGAAAAGAAAAACTAAATCAAGAATGTGGATGAAACCAATAGTATTATTCCACCTATAAGAAGTCAACGGAGAAAAAACATTAATGTCCAGTATTTTACCTTTCTTTTAACTTCACCACGGAGTAGGGATGGGGTAGAATCTGGTGGGTATAGAGGGAAGGAATCTTGCGGCTTGCTGACCCCAACACTGTTATGAAGACAATTAAAAGAATCTAGCAGCTTGTCGAAAGAGACAATAAAAAGAATGACTGAAAGAGAACTTGAAAAACCGATCAAAGTGGACCATCGGTGATCGTCCAGCCAATGATCAAAAGTTAAACCCGACGATCTTCTCCAACTTTATAGCAAATGAAACTCTACTCATGAACTAGGACAGACAATAAACACTGGAGATGCTTTCCAATGATCCTTGAAAGTGCTAGTCCTATTGTGTAGAATATTGAAATTTTACCTCTGTCATCATACTTTAAAACTTAAGGACACAGTTGCACAACCTATAGAACGAATCTTGTTCAAGTAAGGTCGTAAATCCGCATCCGCCAACTTGCTAACAATAATCAAGTGACACAAATATTTTGGTTTTAGAGATAAGTTCCATTCATTGAGATAAAAGGATAAGGTGCTTTCTATTTGATCAGGATTCTGTTCATTCCTAATGTTTACCTATACAGTGTAGCGTAATTATTTTAATTAATTATTATTGGGATCATAAATTTTTAGTTTCTTGTGATTGTCAATTTTCTAGGTGCAGTTGGTAGCCAAACATTTGGGAACTCCTCTACCCCAAGTGGCTTCAGTAACAATGGCATAACAAATGCTGGAAGTAATCTTTTCTCTTCAGCAACCCTAACAAATCTCCCTCCAACGAATGCAAATTCAAGTGCCAGTGGACAAATTGCACCAAATGCCCAATTGGTGTAAGTTTGTTGAAGCCATTTTTTATTATTACTGACCATTTAGTACTCAAATTTGCACAACTAAAGAAGTTAGAAATTTATGTTTTAAGTTGGGTTATTCTTCTCATTTGTGCAGAAATAAGCTACAGCAGGAAAATAGTTCTGTGGATGTCAGCATTTGGATGAAAGAGAAATGGGTTCCTGGAGAGGTACGATCCCTTGTTCATGTTTATTTAGGAATGTTTTCAAACACAGGAACATGATCAAACTTATTTATACATGCCAAAAAAATTTACTTCTTGTGTATTTCACAAAGAGAAGGGTTTTTCTTAAATAGAAGAACAACTCATTACAAAGAAGGAAAAAAATAAATTTGGCAAATATAATATAATACAACCAATACAATAAATATGATACAAGCAAGGAAATAATCAACACTCCCCTTCAAGCTGATTTGAAGATATCCGTCATTCCAGCTTGTCAATCAACTTGTTGAATCTCAATTCTTCCAACAATCTTCTTATCCATATACTCTCACAAATACCATGGACTAAACCTCTAAATTCTGCTTCTACACTACTTCTTGCAACCAAAATCTGTTTTTTACTTTGCCAAGTAACAACATGTAATGCCCCGAATTTTTCATCCTTAACTCAAAGTCGTTACTTGAATAAAAACAAGAATTTAAAGCCAAACTCATGAAAATTTAAAACTATTTTATTTAAGAAATTAAAAAGAAACGTCAAAATCATCTTTGTGCAGAAAATCAAATAAATCGATCAATAAAACAATGTAAAACTACTGATGTTCGGGCCCTAAGTAAACATGCAGCTTTCATAAGAAAAGAAAACTAAAAGTTGTTCATATATCTGGAAAACATAAAAACCATGAAGATTGCAGTGAAAGCATTAGTCAATATAGTCCCCGACGGCATGGTCACTGGTCTTTCATGTCCATTTCCTATTTTCTCATACTTGCTTGACAAATAAACATGAAAGAGTGAGTATAAAAATACCCAGTAAGGGACCCATTACTGGACCACTAGCTGAACTGTTAACTTTCCATTAAACTTATACCCCGTGCCACACAGTCTAATGATTTGCTAGGAACGCTCACACAACCCAAACGCTAGGGTTGTCCTAGCAATTATGTGGAAACACATGCAAAACAGCCTAGTGTATCGTCAGGATGCATGTCACACAGACTTGTTAACCCGTCCGACAAACGAAGTACAATACAGCTGTAACGCCTCGGATTTTCATCCTTAACCCAATATCGTTACTTAAGTACAAGTCATTAAATCCATTTTAAAAGACGAAGACAAAGTAAAACAAATACTTTAATTTAATCCAGATAAAATAATAAAGAGTTTTCAAACGAATAATGGAAAAGATAAGAAAAGAACCTAGACAGGATTCCTAAAATAGTTTTCTAACCAACGTCATTACAATTAAAAACCAACACAAGTTTAATAAGAAAGAAAACAAATGCTAAATAACCCTATGCGAAAGCAAATAGGTCTACTGGTTCCCCCTGATATGGTCACTGGTTCTACTTGCTCCTCGTCGGTCCATTCTTACCTTTGCCTGAAATAAAACATAAAAAGGAATGAGTATAAAAATACCCAGTAAGAAAAACCGCTACAGACTCCACTGGGTGACCGTTAACTTTTCCTAATGGCTTGTACTTTACGACCCTGTCACAACAAATCGCCACATAAGCTTGCCCTTAGAACGAACGTCGGAACATGCCTCGTACAGACCCCCTTGACGACCTTCAGTGACGATATGCCACACAGGCTGGTCGACAATACGCCACACAGGCTGGTCGACAATACGCCACACAGGCTAGTCGACGATACGCCACACAGGCTGGTCACTGGCTGGTCAGAATCAAGTCGCCGTACGACTTGAAAACTGACCTATCGTTTCGCACCAAGTACAAAATCATTAAGTAAGTTAACAGAAACCATATCCAATTAAATCCAGTACAAGCATTATGATCATAATAATCCGAACATGTCTCATGCAGCAGATAACACAGGTAAACGGTAAAACAAATCATGCATAACCCAAACAGATTTATAAACCAGATACCCAGAGGCCAATCCCTGAAGCAAACACAAAATCATCTTAACACCTTATACGCCAAAAGCGTAGATTCGGTAGAAGTAATTCTTACCTCGAGTTACAGAGATTCTTTTAATCGAATTAGCCTCCAATTGGCCCTAAACACACAAGAACTTTAATTAATACTTTCTTCCCAAAAGAAATATTAATTAATTCTAACCATTAATAGCCACTTCCAAACTCACCAACAAAGACGAAAACCAAGGCGATTGTACAACAAACAATCCCGATTAACTCTTCAATTTGAACCTTCAAACAATAAGGAAAAATACTCAATTAATCCAAGGAAAATTCTTAATTAAAATTCCATTGGGCACCCTAAAACCCAATTTGAAATCTTCCCAAACCTTACTAACAAACCAACACAGAGTAGTGGCAGTGGAGACGCGAAGCGACAAAAACCTTAGAGACTTGGCTCGGTTCGGCTCGGCTAGTGGGCGGCAGATCTGGCTCGGGGCTGCAGATCCGGTGAGGCTTCGCGAGACTGAAGGTGCGCGACTGTGCGACAGCGTCTGACGTAGAGGACGACGCAGCTTGCGGTGTCGTGGTCTCGGGCGCGGTGCAAACAGAGAGGATGGCGCGGATCTCGGCTGCTCGTACTCCATGGCGTGTGGCTGATGTGGGTGGACAGATTAGAGGAAGGTGGCGGCTGCGAGCGGAGGAGCTGGGCAGCTCGGACTGGCGCAATGCGAGGAGAGCGGCTGGGAGTGAGGCTTCCTCGGCTCGACGACGGATCTCGCGTGCGGCGCGGCTGAGACGACGACGAGGCACGGGTGGCGACGACGATGAGACGTGGCTGCGCAGCTAGAGACGAGCGAGGCAGTGTCGGCTTGGAGCGAGGCGAAGCGGACGGCTAGCCGCTAGAGACGACGACGAGGGGCGACTGGCAACGATGGATGGCACGACGTCTGACGGAGAAACGCGACGGACGACGTGGCTGCGAGCGGAGGAACTGGGCGGCGGCGGCGTTTGACGGCTAGGGTTATTGCAAGAAGAGGAAAATTGGCAAAGATGGATTGCACATTTCCCAATGAGCTTTAAATAAAATAATAATAATATAATTAATATTATTATCACTTATACCATTTTATTTTTTTTCAAAAATAAAATCCAAAATTCTCTCTCCTAATTAATACCCATTCTCTTTCCTCATTTAATTCCCAATTCCTCTCTCTTCTTTAAACTCATCATTCCCCTCTCTCCTCATTAATTCTCTTTTCTTTTCACCAACCACAAATAAACAAACCACAACAATTAAAATTTAAACCTAAACTTTAAACCCAAATTAAACATCCCAAAATTACAATTTTACCAACATTTAATAAGATAATTAATAAAAAAATTACAAATTACCTTAAAAATTTGGGATGTTACAACAGTTAATAACTAGAATTAACAGACACTATCAATCCAAAATTATATCAATCACAAACATGCTAGTAGCTACTTGCACGATTCCACACACATTCCATATTTGTCAGGTTCTACAGTTGTCCATAACAACCATAAAACATAACAAGCAGTATAAGTCATATCCAACAAAATACGTCATAATCATCCAACTCATAACATAAGCCGCACATAGATATCACAAGTCAAGTTATCACCAGATCGTTCCATCAAGAAACTAATCTAATCACCCATAACCTTATGTTACCTATAGTCGTGAATCCACTAGGAGTACCACTTACACATCCAATTTTAATTAATAATTTTCCATTAAAATTATTAATTAAAATAAATCAAACTTGTCACTTAATCAGTTAATTCATCTTATCACAAAATCAAGCATCTCAGATGCACATAAATAATCTTGCTATTCCATAAATATCTTTATTACTTGTCGAGAATCTAGTAGTATGTCCCTTACCTCAAAGTGTCGTTAATACTTTGGCTTGAGTTTCTCTCTCAAGTTGATCATATACATAAAACATTTAATTAATAATTTTTCCATAAAAATTATTAATCAAACTTAACCTTAAACCTTTAATTTGGTTTCTCACCAACCTTACCAATGGATGTCGAACTCTTGTTTAATTTGCAGCGAAACCTTTCGAAATAAACCCACCAAAAACTTCATTCCAACCTTCACAACCAAGCGTAAACACCCAATTTAAATTCCAAGATTACATCCAATTAGTCTTAAAACAAATTGCCAAATTAAAGTTTAAAGGGTACAAAAGAAACCCATACCAAACTACCAAAAGCCTTACATACAACTCACCTACAATCTAAACGGTGAGCACCGGCGCAACACTTACTCAACTGACCAAACGACGCAGACTGGAGCGGTTGGCCAACGCGGACTGGAGCAGACACGCGACGCGACTTGGGGGTGGAAGGCGGCGCACGGTGAAGAGGAAGGAGAAGATGGAGTGGCACGCAAAATGAAGCCTTAAAATTTAATATTCATAAATAAATAAATGATAAACTTTACTATTTATTTATTTATCTCTTTCCAATAAAAAATTCATATATATATATATATATATATATATATATATATCCAACCTTAAAATTTTTCCTCTTTTACCCAAGAAAATCAAATATTAAATTAAATATATATACCCATATATACATATTTAATTTATTATCCAAATTTTCACCAGATCAAATATTTTTGAAATCCAAATTATATACTTAACATCCCTAACCAATATATTCCAATTTTTACTTAATTCATTTGAGATAATTAAATTAAAATCATCTCAAATTTTGGGATGTTACACAAGATTTCCTCCAACAAAGGAGCAGTATCCAAAAGTGGATCTTCTATCAGTCGTACTACCTGCCCAATCAACATCAGTGTAAACTTCAAAATTGAGATGCTCATGTCTTTGAAACAATATGTCTTTTCCTTGAGTACCTTTCAAAATATCTTAGGATTCTATAAACTGCATCAAAGTGAACGAGTCCAAGAGCATGCATGAACTAACTTACCATACTAACTGCAAAAGCTATGTTAGGACGTATGTGAGAAAGATATATGAGTCTCCCCACAAGTTTTTGGTACTTTTCTATTTCCTTTGTCTCATTCTTGGTTGCAGCTTCCAGTCTCAGATTCTGTTCAATGGGAATTTCTGCTACCTTGCAACCAACTAAATCTGTCTCTTTTAGCAAATCCAGAATATACTTCTTTTGGTTGACAAGAATACCACTTTGGATCTGGCAAATTCCATGTGTTGGAAGTACTTTAAAGTTTCTAGGTGAAATCATCTGCTAACTTTTTCTTCACGAAAGTGAGTCCTGTTTAGGGGTGTACATAAGTCAGGTTGGAGAAAAATTATTTAACAATCCAGAGTCACCGGGTTGCCAAAAATTGAACCCTATGGTTCAATATGCAAGGGTCAACCTAACCCAATTCAACCCATAAAATTTGGGTTGAGCCAGGCTGGGTTTACGAGTTGTATACATTTTATCAAATTGATGGTCAAATTGAAAAAAATTAATAAGATTAAAAGCAGTACTCTTTGATACATTTAGTTATAACAATGTAATCAATTACTAATACATTTAACTCAATTGGAATAACTCAAATTAAATTTAACTCAATTGGAATAACGCAAATTAAATTTGACTAATGAAAAATTGAGAGCAGTGGAGTTGTAAAACGATTTGAAGGAAAGGATTTGACCAACGTTGTAAAAAGATTTGACCAATTCAAAGATGTGAAGTCCAAAGAATCCAAAGAATGTTCAAAGCTGCAGGAACTGGTTGTCATTCATAATAAATCATAAACACAATTATAGATGGTCACAAACAAAGAATGAAAATATTATAGATATTGAATAGAAGATAAACAAAGATTAACATACAATTAAACATACAAATTTCTTTTTTTTCTTTTGGCGTCACTAGAGAGAAAGGGAGAGGAAAGGGAGTTTAAAAAAGGGAGGGTTATGGCAGAGATGAATCACAGAGATGAAAGATGAGAAGGGGATTTGAGTGAGAAAAATGGGAACCTGCAATGCGAGCTGCGAAGACCGTCGGCGTCAGCTACGTCTGCAATGCGAGCTGCGAAGACAGTCAGACGTCCGACGCCTGCAAGTTGCGAGGACCATCGACGGTCGGCTATGTTTGGAATGCGAGTTGCGAAGACAATCAAAATTTTGACGTCTGCGAGTGATGGCGTCGGCAAAAGCGAGAAACATATTCGAGAGAAAGGCAGAAAAAATTTAGGGGCTACACGTGTCTTCTGATTAGGTTTAGGGTTTTTCTTATATATATATATTATTATTGTTATTATTATTATTAAATATTAATTATATTTAAATTGGGCCGGGTAGGGTCAACTCGACCCCTGTAATCCAAGAACTGGCAACCCCGCCCAAATTCATTTTTTTTCAAACCTGCAACTCAACCCGATCCAAAATAAAATTTAACCCAACTCAACCCTTACGTTTGGATTGGGTAAGCTGGGTCGGTCAGGTTGTTGGTTTTTTTTAACACCCATAGTCTTGTCTCATCATTGCCTGTTAGAATTATATCGTCAACATAAACTATCAAAACCACAACCTTGTCTTTTTTTGTATGTTTGTAGAACATTGTATGATCGACTTGACTTTAACTGAATCCATAGGTTGTGACTGCTTTTTCGAAGCGTTTAAACCAAGCTTTAGGAAACTGTTTAAGACCGTATAATGATCTCTTTAACTTGCTCACTTTGTTAATCCCGAGATCTACCTTAAAACCAGGTGGCAAGTCCATAAATATATCTTCTTCCAGTTTTACATTGAGAAAGGCATTCTTAACGTCCAGTTGATAAAGGGGCCAATCAAAGTTAGCTGCAATAGTCAGTAAAATTCTAATAGAATTTATTTTATCACCTTGAGCAAATGTTTCCTGATAATTAACTCCATAGGTATGAGTAAACCCTTTAGCAACCAATCTGTTCTAGTACCTTTCAACACGACCATCAGCTTTATATTTTACTGTGAACACCCACTTGCATCCAACTGTTTTCTTTTCTTTTGGTAGTTCAACTACGTCTCATGTGCAATTTTGTTTCAGCGCATTCATCTCTTCCATCACTACTAATTTCCAATTCAAATCATTCATGGCCTCCTGTATATTCATTGGAACAAGCAAGTTGGTTATTTTTTATGTAATAGCTTTATGACTGTCAAACAATTTATGGTAAGAAAGATAAAAGGAGAATGTATGTTAGCTAGATCTTCAGAATCATTTATCGGGCTATTAGATTGGTTTTGTGATAGATTAACTGTTTGTTCTCGATTTCTTTAAGTCAAGTTTCTTCTAGTATAAATTCGTAGTTTAGGTTTTTTACTTGTCAAGTCAGTCTGTAGTTTCTCCCCCTGAAGAAGAATTTTCCACACTTGGCATAAAAAAATTAGAACTCATAATTTTGGAATCAATGATGTTTGGGATAGGTGAAGTGTCCCAAAAATTATCTTCAAGGTTAGGTGGCTCTCTTGAAGAAAATTTTGGCTAAAAACGGTTGATTTTTCAAAAAAAGACACATCCATACTCCCAAAATACTTTTTGGTCAAAGGGTCAAAACATTTGTAAGCCTTCTTATGGGAGACGACCTACAAAAATGCATTTAACAGCTCTCAAAATACATTTGTAAGCCTTCTTTTGGTAAGTAAGAGAACAACCGAGCGGTAGGAAAATAATTTTTTAAATGATTCAGAGGAGTTTTATAATTCAAAACCTTAGTGGGCATTCGATTGATCAGGTATGTAGTTGTAAGGACTGCAACACCGCACAAATATTTTGAGACATTCATAGAAAACATAAAGGCACTAGCAACTTCTAGTAAATGTCTATTCTTTCGCTCAACAATTATAGTTTGTTGAGAAGTATCACAACATGTAGCTTGATGAAAAATACCCTTTTCGTGTATGAAACTGGTTAATTGTTCATTGAAATATTTAGTACCATTATTAGAGTGAAAGATGCAGATTTAGTACCCTTTTCGTGCAAGTCTCAATCATATTATAAAATATAGCAAAAAACCTATTTTACCTCTTACTTGTTAGTCAACAAATAAAGCCAGGTTAAACGAGTATGATCATCTATAAATTAACGAACCAATGTTTACCCTTATGAGTGAAAACTTTAGACGAACCCCAAACATCTGTGTGAATTAAGGAAAGAGGTGAAGAAGCTTTGTAAGGTTTGGACAAATAAGTGGTCGATGATGTTTGGCAAAAATGCAACTTTCACATTGAAATAACGAACAATCAAGACCTTTAAATAAATCTGGAAACAAATACTTAAAGTAAAATAAATATGGATGTCATAATCTACGATGCCAAAGCATTATAGTTTATTTAATATAAGAAGAACAGACACTACTGAAGCCCTCTTTTTTATAAACTTTTCGCCATGGATTTAAGGAAGATTACCTGATTGTGCCAAGGAAACATTAGGATTACCAGATGAAGAAGTAGTTTTTAGTAGTTTCAGGATTTGATCAATTTGCTTCTTGCTAAACTTGTTGGAATCACCAACATTTGCATTCGAGGTTGGTAGATGAGAATTTCTCTCCCCTTGCTTGGAACATTTCCAGTTTGTAGGTTTTCCATGAAGCTTCCAACATGTTTCACGTGTATGACAAAGTTTATTTGAATTAATATGATTGTAGACTTTAGTCATAGGTATCTTAGTATCTGACATAGTTCAAGCAACAAAATATAGAAAACAAACAGAACAAATCTGAAAAAAAAAATTGAACCGAACTCGTCCCCGACGGCGGGCGGCAGGCAGTGAGTGGCGAACAGCGGTAGACGTCTCAGACAAGGACGACCGGCAAAGACACATAAGAAACTACAAAAAATCACCAACTTACAACAAGAAAACGCAATAAAAGATTGTTGTCGGCGATGTCCAGTGAGCAGTGACGGTGACGGCGATTGACTGAAGTAGGGCGACCGACGACGGCGATGACCCTCGAGGCGGTAGACGTTCGTTGCGGCGACGGCGGTGGGTTGTAAGGGATTTAGGGTGTTTTTAGGATTTTAAAAAACTTGCTTTGATACCATGCCAAATATATATATATATATATATATATATATATATATATATTTTGTATTTCACAAAGAGGGTGGTTTTTCTTAAATAGAAAAACAAGATATCACCAAAAAGGAAAAAAAATAAATTTGGTAAATATAATATACTATAACCAATACAATAAATATAATACAGGAAAGGAAATAATCAACTATAAATTTAGCAAAAATTCATTTTCTATCTGTGATAGATCATGATAGATTCAAATAATCAACTTTAGTGATAGACACTGATAGATGTGTATCTGGATCTAACACTGATAGAAAGTAAAATTTCGCTATATTTGTAAATATTTACAACAATTTTGCCATTTAAAACAATATCTCTTCATTTTATTTTATTTTTCCACCAATCTTTCAAGCTACCTATGTCTAAGCTATAAAAA
>JBBPDJ010000004.1:4233396-4247294 GCA_037974625.1 Cucumis cinereus
TCCAACAACAATCTCTTGAGAGATTTAGTCTTCAATCTTTCTTTGCTTGATATAATTTTTGTTGCATACTTTCTTCAATAATAGTTCACTTATTTATAGATCTTCAACATATATTCCTAATGTTATAAGGAATCTAAAAATAGCCAATTACCTTTTTGTAAAGATAATAGGAAAATCCTATTTATAGACTTTTCAATAAATATTTCCTATTTTTATAAGAAATCTAAAAATAGCTATTTTATCTTTTTGAAAAGAAATATTATTTTTGTCAAATAATACTAACAGTATATTTTCTAATTCGTACAAACAAAAATCAAAGAAAAATCAATCAAATGTTTCATTAAGACATTTTATAAAACACATTGTAAGCTACAAAAAAGCTTCAACACGTAACCAACCATGGCCAACACAATGTATCATAATAACACATTTCTTAACTCATTGTTGTTGACCAATAGGATCATACGTTTTTGAACTCAATGTATCATAATCAAATTAACAAAGTCCTTTCATTAACACAAGTCATACTTCAATGCAAAGGGGCAACACAATAATATTATGGATGCACTTCTTGAAACCCAAACATAACACAGCATGCCCATTTTCATTCATTCATTCAATACAGTCCAAAATATTGTACACTAGTTTCTAGTAGACAAATATGGGGTACCCCTTTTAGGGTTTAGAACTATATCTCTAATATGAATGAGTTTTACAGTGAAACTCACATTCCATAACCATGATAGCAAATTCTAAATTAAACAAAAAAAAAATGAAACTTGGAACCAAGCACATCGATTCAGATTAGTTTAATCAAGTTACCTTAGAAATTGCCCAAATCGTTGCATAACTCTTGAGAGTTGGAACATGAGAACAATCGACTAGACAACTCAACACTGGTTTGGTGGCCTTTAAAGCTAGACGACAACAACAAAAATTTGTGATTCGTGAGTGAGATGCAATCAAGGAAGAAGAGAAGAAAATGTCGGACAGGAGAGGAGAGGGATGGCGAAAGTGGCGATCGATGCTTGCGTCGTTCTTGATGGGGGTGGCGATCGAAATCGTGGAGAACTACAAAGGTTTTCCGAGTGAAGTGATGAATTTTAGGTGGAGAGTTTTCATATTGGGATATTTTATAAAATACCCCTTTTTTATGTTATTGAAAAAGATAAATTTAAAAAGAATTAGGCAAAAGATGACATCTAAAATATATCATGGTTTAGTGATGCAAAAATGTGTTAGAGCAAAAGCAAGAATCCTAAACTTCCGTATTTTTTTTGTAAAAAATGCGTATTTTTTTAGATAGATGATACATTTTTCCCCATAAACTTATTTTCACTATTCTCTTGTGTCATTGAAGCTCTTATTTCTTGTAGTGAATAAATATTAAAATTAAGTTTGAAACTTTAATATCAAGTAGAAAATCAAGGGTTTAAAGTTTAGAGTTTAAAACTTCCAAAAAGCAATGAAAAATAAAAACTACAAATGTGAAGTTTTAAAATTTTATAAATTGAATTGAAATAAAATCTATTTTAAAATTATATTATAGTAAAACTCAACAACTAATTTAAGAACATGTTTAAATTAAATTTAAATAAAATATAATTTTGAAAATAAAATTATAATATTATAAAACTTAAAAAATTAAATTAAAAACAGGTTAGAAAGTAATTTAAAAATTGTTAAAATGACTAATTCCAACTATAATAGTAATAATATAAAAATTATATTTAAAAGTATAAATCTAAACTAAAAACGTTCTTGAGGGAATAAAAATAAGTCTTTTCGAATTAAAATTCAAAATATAATAACCAAATGGATACGTTTTTCAAACTTAGAATAGAATGGAAATAAATTTAAAATATAACTTTCTTAATAATAATAATAATAATAATAATAATAATAATAATAAAAAGAACTCCATTTACCGCATGAAAAACCATTTTCATTTTCACGTTTGGTTTTACCATCCACGTGGCTACAACTTCACAGACAAGACGGCAACGTGTCATCCACGTGTCCTCTCCACCGATTCGTGTAATTTTCTTTTAACAATATAAGTTACATAATTAAACCAGCATTTAAATCAAAATCACCTGCCATTTGGTAAAAAATAAAAAAAATAAAAAATAAAACATTATTCTTCGAAACGGAGAGTACTGAAAACGAGTCGTCATGCCGCCCAGGCGGTCCCGTAGAGTCGTCGGTTCTGTCGTCCGGACAACCACAAGAGTAGTTGAAGAAACCGTACAAGTAGCGGTTGTGGAGAAAGAGAGCCAGGATTTAACTCAAGAACCTGACACAACCGCCGACAGTGGCGGTGAAGTGTTTCGGAGGACTGTCCCGGTGGAAGAGACAAAGGCTCCCCCACCGGAACGGCCCATAACTCATCCTGTGTCCGAAGATTTCGAGTCGAGACGGGCAACAGATTCAACTTCGCAGCTCACGGAGGACACCGCAGTGACTCCAGAGATGGAACCTGAAGTCCGGAATGGTAAGAGACAAAGAGTATCGATATAATTTAAGATGGTATTATTATAACATCAATTTTGACAATGAATTTGTAAGTGGCATCAATTTGAACTCTTTAACTTTCAATCAACTAATTTTAGCAAACAACAAATTTTCACTCATTAATGCATGTAGATTAATTTATCAGTTCCATACCGTTATATGTTCTATAATTAATTGAAAACATAAAGGAATAAATTGGGAGTTAAGGGTTCAAATTAATAAGACTTGTTCGGGTCAAAAGGAATGTTATTTTGCCATTAATAATGATTGTGTTTGAGTTGACTGAATAGGAGAAAAGGGTGGGAGAAGGAAGAAGAAGAAGGAGAAGAAAAGGGGAATGAAGGAAGGAAAAAGGAAAAGCAAAAAAAGTGGTGGTGGAAGAGAGGGATATAAGAGGTATGTGTTCAAGGTGTTGAAGCAGGTTCATCCAGAGATAGGAATTTCAGGACAAGCTATGCTTATTTTGAATAATTTCATGAATGATATGTTTCAAAGACTTGCAGAAGAAGCAACCAAACTCTCCAAATACACAGGTATATATTATTTTAGTAATATATTATAGGGAGGATATAACATAATATAATATATTATATAATAATTAATGTTTGGAAATTGGTTGGTGGGGATGATAATGAATTGATAGGTGGAATGACGCTGTCGTCGAGGGAAATACAGGGGGCGGTGAGGTTAGTGTTACCGGGGGAGCTGGGGAAGCACGCCATTGCTGAGGGAACTAAAGCTGTCTCTAATTATGTATCTTATCATAATAGGACAACAAAATCCTAATTACCTTAATTAATTACCTTTATAATCTCTCTCTCTCTCTCTCTCTTTTTTTTTTTTTTTTTTTTTTTTTTTTTTTTTTTTTTTTTGTATATTTTGTACATGTGGTTGACTGACTCTGGTGTGTTATGTAAAATATTCCTTCTACTATCTCTCCTCTTGCTCTTTTAATTACTATTATTATTATTATTATTTATTTGGATGAGTGAAAATGGTCAAAATTGTATTGTTTTGGGGGTTGGGTAAATGAGATATATGAAAGTGGAGATCATTATGTTAGCAGACTGAAAATTTTAGTCATTTACATATAGTCTATAGAAATGGAATTTACTCATTTCGGTTTCATGTAATTACTCTTTTTTCCGTATAAAAAACATGAAATTAGACTTGTCTGTATTGCCAAAAGTGAACTTACTAAATTAAGCCAGAGTTCTTCAACCAAATGACGAGGCAGGCACGTGCCTCTAACATACACACACATATATTACTAGTGGGTACAATATTGAACCTCGATGAAAAGGTTAAAGACATCATCAAAGCACGTGAGAAAAATATGAATGGAGCTTTACATACCCGCGATTAAAAATGAAGGTGTCAAGCTTCATGCTTCTTAGACGTTACCGTCGAAAAAGCTCATGCTTCCTACACGTTATTGGATAGTTTTGCATCCGAATTTTAGAAGGGAAAATATTTGGTTTGAAAAGCTATGGTTGTCATCTTTTATTATGAAGGCTTTTCACACTTTTCACAATTGATATTCAATCTTATTTATGTAAGAACAATTTTCGATCTTATTTATGTTGGAACAATTTTGTGATATTCGACGTTGTCAAATTTCTTTCCTACTGAGTTAAAGAAAACTCAAAATGCAAGCTGATATAGTATTCATTTTATGCAAGTTGAAATAGATCTTTGCACCAGTTTTTTTTAACGGTTCATTTAATTGTTCACTTGTTGTGAGAAGCAAGAACTGTTGGGCCTGTTGGATATAGCTGAATGGATTCTCCAATTACATGGTATGTGAATTCTCTATGGTTCTTAGTTTTATGATGTAGGATTATATGTATCAGGAGTTTGTGGTATTTAAAGACAAAGCTCGACCTGATCTGAGGATTTAATTGCATAAATTTACATCATAAATGAATCTTTGAATTTTTGTTCTATGTATTTACGTAAAATTGAAACAATGTTTAATAGAAGTGATAGAAATAATGATAACAATGATGATGAGGAGAACAACAATAATGGTCTATCGTTTTCTTTTGGATATATACTATGGTTAGGTGGTGCTCTATTTCGACAATTAACTCTCGATGAGTTAGAGAAATCACATTGGTATATTCTAAACAATTGTAATAAAGTGGAACTTTATCTTCAGTATGTATCACTTTGGTAACATTCATTTTCTTATTTTAAATATAACTGGAATTGGAGCTTACGTCATAAATGAACCTTTGATGCTTTTATGTTTGACATGTCTTCTTCCCTCATTTGAGTATTATGTTTGTGTATTTGAGCTTTGTTTAGTTTTGTTCGTGGTTATTCGTAGGTTGATGAGCTAACTTAGGTTTGTTAAATGTTGGTCAATGGTTTGTTATATATACATAAAGTGAGTTTAGTTTATTCTTGTGTATTTGTACTTTGTTTAGTTTCTTTTGAGTTTGGTGAGTATCTTGAGTTTGATCCTTGATATGCCTTCCCTCCTCCCCTCATTTGAGTTTTATGTTTATGGTCTTGCTTTCATGATGCTTTGTTATCAATTAAAAATTTGAAGCATGCTCGAAGGTTGACCAATTATTTCAGATTTGAAGATGCTTTGAACAATTATTTATCCTTCTATGCTTACATATTTCATTTTTTTATTTTTCAAATTTCATTCTCAAATGGTCTCCTATACAAGATTTTGGTGTTGACCTCGGATAAAATCTTACAAGATTTTTTTGTTGGTATATCTTATAATTTTGTTCGAAAAAATCATTTTGTATTAATGTTTGTTATACAAACTACTATTGTAGGAATTCTTGTTATGCAAAATATTGGTACCTAGAATTTGGAACTAATTTTGTAAATCATTTAGTTGGTGTAACTTGATAATTATAACTTAGGTTTATATTGTTTAAACTCTTTCTCAAATTATCGAAGTTTGTTGGCATAGTTCTTCTCATCTAAACTCTCGAGTAAGTTGTTTTATGATTGTATTGGAATGTGTAATTTTTCTTTTTTTTTCAAAAGATAATATTTAAAATTCGTAATAGGTTGATATAGTAAATTGGATATTATTTTTTTAATAATAAAATACATTTACTAACGTTTTCTATAACGTCGGTAAATCTCAGGTTTTTTATTAAAAAGATAACGTCAAATTTTTAGTAGCGTAAAATATTGATTTTACCAACGCTTATACATGTTGAAAAAGGTATTTGTAATAGTGACAAAAATTAACATTTAACAACAATATTATATGTTGCTAAAATTAAACATTTAATGACGTATGTACGATATCACTATAAAAATTAAATAGTGACGAACAATTTGTACTAAAAGTTGGTATTTAGTAATACATTTATGTCACAAAAAGTTCGCATTTAGCAACGTGCAAGCATTGCGCGCTGAAATCTTTATCCATGCGAATAACAATGCGAAGGTCAACATCGCTAATACTTTTAGCGATGTTTTTTTTCTTTTTTTTGCTTTTAGCAACGTTTTTTATGTACCACTAAAAACTGAATATCTTGTAGTGATTATATAAAGCAGTAGACTAGATTTACTGCTCCTATTAGATGAGTTTTGCTCTAATTGACTTAGAATTAAACCAATTGAATAATTAGTTGGATGCTTGAAAGTTGATCATTCCACCCGAGCGATCTTTAGATCTTAATGCGCAATTAGGAAATTTTGAGTAAGTACGCTTTTCTTCTTGTCAAATTGGAATAATTAGTGAATTGTAACAATTTAATTGGTTTTTTTAATTTAATTAGTTGGGTGATGGCAAAGAACCAAATTTAGTGATGAGAATCCAATGAACAAATATTTTGAGTAGAATAAATCTATGTGACCCAAGCTTGGCTTTCTCTTATAAGTTCTCGACTTTTATTCTCAGCTCTTTATTTCATGCATTTTTACCTTCTTACAACATAATCATCTCAACCCCCACCCCCCGTTACTTTAGAAGGTCAACTATTTTTCTGAGGAGTTATTTGTGTTTTCTGTGTTTGACCTGGACTTACAACTAAGACTACCTTTTGTGGATTCTTTTGGTTAATCATTTGGTCTGAATTTGGACAACGAAATTCATCGAACCAAAACTTGAAAATTGAACAAATACAATGACGATTTGGTAAAAGTTTCTTAGTTGAACTCATGATGAAGGGATAACTTCAGATCTTAAAAGAGCTAAACTTGTATATCTGCATCCAAAGAGTGAGCTGAAGGGATGACCTCATATCTTAAAAAAGCTACATTCGTATATTTATACATCTATATCCATAGGGAATGAGGGAGAGAGAGAGATTTCTACCCTGCTTAACTAAACCAATCTTCAAAGATCCAGTTAGACATCCCTAGTATGATTAATGTTTCAAGGACAATCTCAAACGGGTAGGTTCAATATGACTATACTAGCAGCAGAAAAGCAGGTACTTCATAAAATAGGGCATATATCAATGTAATAAAAGCTATGGTCATACTCGAAAGATTAGTATATTTGGCCAAACTTAAAGCCATCCAACCCACGATTTCTAACTTGGGAGTGAGGATCACTATTATAGGTGATTTTGAACCAAAAAGCACAATCAACATCAAGCAAAATTGAAACGATAAAGCTAATAAAATAACAAGGTTTGAGTTGATTAAAGTGGCACCCTAGAATCAAAGTGAGCCTAGAAAGTGGGGCTAGTTTGGGTCTTGGTCTAAGCCAACGTGCTTAGCCTGAGGCAAGGCTGAGCCTAACAAAGTACCTAAAAGAGATGCCTTAAGCCCGCACATGCATTCGAATCGGACCATTTAACTTAGAAAGTGGAGCATATGCTCTGACCAAAGGACCAACATGATTCTAAGGGAATAAGTTGATCGACTTCAGCCTTCCCCGAGATCAACCATAGTAAAATGTCAGGCGTACATGTCTCGATCCAATAAGTTAAATAGTAATCTGAATGAAATTTCATAACTCCACTATAAAGGAATTAATCTAACTACACCTATAAAAATATATCACAGATAGCTCTCGAGAGTGAAGTTCTTTCTAACACTCCAACCCTCATTTTGTTATTGTCATGAAATGGGTCTAAAATGTGTTTTTCCTCCTTATTTTATTCTTTGGATGAATAAAATCCATTTTGGTTAATTACTTTTTCTCCACCCAATCTCTCCCTTTTTTTTCTCTTACTTTTATCAATAAATTTATTCTGCCAACCCGAATATTTAATTATGAGCAAAAAAGGTTGTAGCGTAACATACAAACGGGGGCACGTTCCTAATCCAATCACACGGCTGGAATCCCACTTGACCTACCATCTCCCAATCCTGAGCGTCCATTTAAAATCCTAAGTTCCACTCATCATAACTTTCCTTTCATATATTCAGATATTTGGTCCATGAGAAGGCAAAGCAAAGAGAAAAATGGGTGCAATCCCAAGATGGCTTGAATGTTTACTGTCTGCAACATTCTTCGATGCTTGTCCTTCACATAAACAAGCTCCAAGAAGTGAATGCAATATGTTTTGCCTTGATTGCTCCCATTCTTCCTCTTTTTGCTTCTATTGTAGATCCATTAAACACCATCATCATCATGTCATTCAGGTTTCTTCTTTACTTTCTTCTTGGTCTGGGTTTCTATTCCCTCCTTGTTTTGATACCATTTTTTTCTTTCCTTTTGGGAAAGTTGGGTTTTGTGCAAATGTCATTATAGCTTTTGGATACAAGTTTGTTTATCATATTGGATTGATGCATGGCTATTCGGATTAACTTTCTTTACAACAATCAAATGTGAAATACATTATACAAAGTTAAAAGTATTTTGTTCTACGTTATAAAATTGTTAACCACATTTTTCAAAGTATATTAACAGAGTATTTGTTTTGAATTTTGCATAGATTCGAAGATCTTCGTACCACGATGTGGTGAGAGTGGCCGAGATAGAGAACGTCTTGGATATAAGTGAAGTTCAAACTTACGTAATAAACAGCGCAAGAGTTTTGTTTCTAAACGAGAGACCTCAACCAAAGAGCTCAACAAGTAAAGGAGGCTCTCATGTGTGTGAGATTTGTAGTAGAAGTCTCTTGGATCCCTTTCGTTTTTGCTCGCTTGGTTGCAAGGTAATAATTTTCTAGTTCGATCTTCTCATTTTCCTAGACGTATTATTCTTTTTGGGTTCAAAATAGGAAAAGCATTATTCCCATCTCGACTAATATAAATTATTACCTTTTAAAAATATGTAATTAAATGGTCTCATCTTGTTCGTGATATGGTAATATAATTTTTTTTTCATTAAAAAAGGTTGTGCAATTATAATAATGCGAGGAAATGTATAGTTTATTATAGAAATGTTTTGGGTTATTTTTCAACTTCTTATCGATATTTTAAAAGCAATAATTTCTTTTTTATGAATTTTATTAAATTGTCTAATAAAGTTTCTTGCTATCATAAAATACATTATTTTATATTCATATAGAAGGATTATGACTCTAATATTAAAATATAGTTTCATAATTGAGTTGAAAATAGTCTCATTTATATTTTAATTTTAATTTTAATTTTGATGAAATAGAGATGTCACTCATGAAATTGAAATTTACCTACTTTTATATATGTGACCTAATATTGGAGGTGTAACTCACCTAACCCACAAAATGCCTTCTATATATTAGGGGAAACAATACACATTCAAATAATAATAATAATAATAATAATAATAATAATAACCTCTATTATCTCTTTTTTTCCCACTAAAACCAATTATTTCTTTTAATATTTAAAAACAAAAAATATCAACACATGCAAAAGAATAAATACTAAACTTCAACCTATAAAATTGAGATATAGAAACCAAGTTTGACTTGAAAAAGTTATATATACACAAATGTAGTATTCGATAGTTTCTTACTCGATTGTTTTTGATAAGTTGAAACTTTCATTTTTTTTTCCTATGTTTCATATTATTATTATTATTATTATTATTATTTCGACAATATGTGGAGTAAAAGAATCAAATATATTTGACTTTGAAAATTGATTAGTCAATGTTTTCTTATTAAACCAACTATTTGGATGTAGGTTATCGAAATAAAGACGAAGAACGATTCGAGGTTTTACTCGAGAGGAAAGAATAATGACGAGGAAGTTTTAGGAAGAAGATTGGGATCAGAGGTAGAAGAAGAAGAAGAAGGGTTGCGTGTAGGGAGAAATGAAGAAGGTGAAATATACCAAAATCACACGCATTCTTCACATTCTAATTCAAGGAGGAGGAAAGGCATCCCTCAAAGAGCCCCCTTTTAATTAACTAATTATTTATTTTTAATTTATTAAATTCCAACTCATTTTTCCTTTTAATTATTCTTTTTTTTCAAAAAAAAAATGTAATAATTAATTCATAATTGTAATAATTCATCGGACTGCACGTGATCCCCACGTGTAATTATTAATTGATCTCACCATACACAATTATTTTTTTTGCTTTTTTTAACAAACCCCACATCTGATTGTTAATTATTTAACAAACCCTTCATTGGGTTTATTAATACATACATATATATATATATATATATATATATATATATATATGTATGTTTTTGTTGTTTATTGGATCTATTTATTTGATGGGAAAATTCTGCATTGATTAAGTGTAATTAATCTAATCATTGAGTTTTGAGTTTTGGGAATGTTATAGGTTAGATTAGATGATGGTTGAGACTAAAATATTTTTAATTTTTATGAAACTGTGGACAAAATATATTTACAGGTTGAGAGTTTAATAAATTATCTTTTTTTTATACTGAATATGGACAGTGGAAGAGTCCTTTTATAAGTGTTGGTTTTCAAAACGGTTCACCCAAAAAAAACCATTAACGGTTCAACTTCCGTGGTAAAAAATGAATATGTAACGGTTCATCAATTAAATAAATAAATATTTAATAAAAATGTACTATTATTTTATTCTGGTGGAGAGATCATCCTAAGTGAGATCGACTTGCTTATACTGATTGTATTCATAGACACAACTTGTTTGATGGTGAAGTTCAACTGTGAGTCTATTGTGGGTCTATAGTTGTTTGTCTTATAGTTAATGAATGAATGTTAATTTAATTAAAAAGTTTTAATTGATTAATTATGGATCACTAGAGCTTATAATCTACAAGTCTATAAGCTCCCTCGCTAGCCCACTGGGCCAACAAGGATCAATAATGATCGAAAGAAAATTTAAAGTGTTTAAACTTTGAAGGAAAATAATTAATTGTATTGGATATAATTAATATATGATTTATTATAAAATTTATTTGAATAAGATTAAAATAATTAATGATGTGGATGAGATTCCTATAATTAAGTTATTTAATTTAAATAAGATTTGAATTAAATAATTAGAAAAAGAATTAATTAATTAATTAATTAATTAATATATGAAGTAGAATTAAGTTGAAATAATTAATTATTTAATTTGAATGAGATTCCAAATAAAGATTTTGCAGGAGATAAATAATTAAATAATTAATTTAAAATCACTAAAAGGTTGTCTCAATATGATTAGAAGTAATCTATATAGTTCTATAAATAGGGCGATTGGGAGCCCTCATAAAACAAACTCTCTACAAAAGTAATCTTTTAGATCACTCTGTTCTTTAAAGAAGTGGTTCTCACAAGTTGGATCCTTGCCATAGTCATGGCATGGAAGATCTTGTGGAATAAGAAGCAGAAAAATTAAAGCAAATACCACGATTTAGGAAATAAACTAAAATATAGCACAAGGATAAAATATTTGTAAAAATAGCAAACATTGACCAATCAACTAGTAAAAATTTTAAATTTTCAGGTATACCCTTCAATGGCTATTATTGATAGAAGTTATCAATGATAGTAATTGATAGCATATTTTTCATATTGAAAACTATCGTTGATAGCATCTATTAGTGATAGCAACGTATAGTTGTTGTCAATTACTATCACTAATAGCTACTATCAATATGATAGTTTTCAATTTGAGAAAACTAGGAAGAAGCACTATAATTATGGAAAATAGAAAGTTAGTAGCTATCAATGACAAGAACTGGTAGCAGCTATCGATGATAGCAATTTATAGTTTTTAATGTGAACAATTCGAGAAGAAGTGCCCAAAACGGTGGTTGCACATGAGTTTTTTAGTCTTCTACTAATTTTTATGCTATATATTCAATTATCCTTGTGTCATATTTATTATTTTTACTTAAATATCATTTATGCAAGTGGTCCTACGAAGAATTCAAGAATGAGACAACAAGATTCCAGAGAAGTTTGTAAAGAAAATATGGAACCCAAAATAAGGCTCACGATTGTTTGTAGATTGTACATAGCTAGCTTATTGTAAAACCTCTACCCAATAGTTCTTTAGTTGTAAAAATACTATGTACTTTATCATTATATATATAAATGATCGTCCTTTATGTTTATGTTTATGTTTATGTTTTTTTTTTCTTTTTGGTGTTTTAATTGGATAAATTCATTATGGAAATCGTGTGTGATGACAAGCTACGATATTAACAATACAAAAATCTCATTAATGTGAAATTTTGTAACAATAAAAATGTGTTGTGATAGAATATTTGTTGACATAAAATCTTTGTCATTGTTCAAATATGCGACAATAAAGTGTCAGATTTAGATATCTTTGACAAGAAAAAAATGTGATTATATATTCATTTTTGACATTTTATAACTGTCGTCAACTCATATAAAACTATAGAAATAAGCCAATTTGGATTCTATCGATTAAAGTCAAGTAAAATCCATTGATAACAATATTAAAATAGAATTTGAAATTACAAAATTTATTCGAAACAAATCGAAGGGTTTAACACATTTATTGCGTCGGAATCCTTTTTAAGATTCCAATTTAAAGATTAAAGCAAAGTTGGAAAAATTTATTGGAGATACATAGAAAGCCTCAAATTAAACCCGAAACTAAATTGAAACTTTAAATGTGATAAATAAAAAAAAATCGATTAATTTGAAAACAATTGAAAAACAAAGTTTTCGAGTGATTTCAAATCATAGAAATGAACTGGGTTGAAATTTATTGAAAGAAATATGTTGAACAAAATAAAAAGAAAGTACCTAAATTAAATGATAAAGAGATAAACTTACCACATTTTAACTTTAAATGGATATGTGAGGATATGTAAGAATGTGTTTGATTTGTAAGGTATAAGGTATGGGGTATGGAGTATGTGGGATGTTTTGAAATTGAGTGAGGTATGGAGAATGCTTTGAAAATTATTGGAATACACTATGAGAAATAGCCATTTTTGTAACATCTCATTATAGAGTATGTACAAAACAGCTATGAAATATCTCAAAGATTAAAAAATAAAAAGGTGTGTGGTCAATTTTTAGTTATTGTGGGCGATGTTATGGAGGGAGTTGTGATGATATGGAAAAGTTGGTTCCTGTCATCAAGCTTGGTCGCCTTGTCAAGGAAGGTAAGATTCAATCGTTTAAGAAGACTTACCTCCATTCTCTCCCACTCAAAACCCCTTTGTTTCTTGCAAAGTAACTGAAAAAATGTGTCTGATCCTCATACTTAGGTTCCTGTTTTTTCAATTTATGGTGTTTTTTGCTTGAATGATATATGGAAAAAATTGGGTTCTTTCTATAGACCATGATGTTTGGGTATCCTTCAACAAGTACTGATAGGGAAACTAGAAATATGAGTTATGAGGGATTGTGTTTAAGGTATTTAGGGTATGAATTAGGGTTTGAAACAAGTGTTCTTGGTATTTGATTCACATTTATTTACATCTTTTTTAGTTCTAGTTGTTTTTTTGGTTTACTCTTTTTTTTTAACCATTAAAAAATGGAATGGCTTTAGACTTAAGGCTGAGATTAACAGAAGCAGAAGTTTTGTGTTGTAATTGTAACTTGCAACCACTTAATATTCGGCTTCAGAACTGTGCTTGATAGGTACTACTAGTATATGAGTAAAGGTTTCATTTGTGGATTTTATTGTATGTTAGCTTGTGACATGGTATCAATTATGTAGGCCAAGCTAAAATCAAAAGGAAGAAAATTTACCATCTTCATTTTATCCTTTTCATGCATGGATCTAAACCTTTTAATTCTTGTCAAGATACTGATGCAGTTCAATGTCCTTCAGTTTGGTATTTTGATGCAAACGGTAATGTCCAAGAGGAAGGCTTAGATCGATATTCGTTTAGAATGTAGTATAGTTATGCAGGCTAGGAGGAAGACATAGCTAGTAATCAAGGTGAAAGTAAGGATTGTGGTTCAACATATGAGGATCGGAGGGTAAAACTTAATAAACTAGAAGTTGATTATGACAATGTTGGAAAGAAATTTTGGAGGTTGGAGGGAATTTGGAAGAGAGGATTAAGGAAAAGAGGCTACTTGTGTTATTA